>JAHPZR010042125.1:0-5000 GCA_019787425.1 Platygyra sinensis | reverse complement strand
TGGCTTATTCTACCAATCAGACCAAAGAGACAGCCGGATTTTGAGATCGTAAGAAACAATTTCAATGACTGCCTTCGTGTATGGAAAATGATAGTTCCAGGAGGCAACAGAGACCTACTGAAATTCTTTCAAAAACAAAAACGAGATTTATAGATGTTTACGAGCATGAGGTTTCACACCTAGAAGAGTGTTAAGTTACAATTTAGCCTTCTTTTAAGTTTTTTCAATGAATCGAAATGATGAGTACAAAACGTACACATGCGACATTATTTTATCGATGCGGCCATTATCTTGAACCATCACAACAGGACACATTAAACTATATGTTAAATTCAGTTTATTAATGAGGTGAAGGGTGAGATAGAAGCCTGGTCCACAAAGAGGATCGGGTTGGGTTGTTGATGAAATTTTGCAAGCCTTCATAAACGTTGCGCATATCAACCACTACGAGGCGGAAGCTACATGGATCTTCCAAAAAAGCTGAAAGCAAAGAAAGCAATAATAAACGTGAAAAACAGAGATGAAGAATGCCTTTAATGGTCATTCGTGCCTCTTTATTTCCAGCGCCAAAAGGTTTCCATGCTAACAGAACATCAAGCTATTCAACAGAAGATGGTCTTAATTTTACGGGCATTGATTTTCCTACACAGTTTCACAGATCGATAGACTTGAAAGGCAGAATCCAAATCTTGCGATTAACGTGTTTGGATGGGAGAAAGAAGAAGTCATCGTTCACAGGCTGAGCGAAAAAGGCGGAGAAATTCCCAGAATTAATTTGATGGTAACGAGGCAATACGAAAACACGCACTACAGCTATGTGAAAAAGCTCACAGCACTATTGTTTGACCAAAGCAAGAATCGCAACAGCTAACATTTTTGTGAACGATGCCTGCACGGCTACACAACGAGAGATCTGCTTGAAAGGCACAAACCAGAGTGCAAAGGGCTGCTGAAAAGCCAAACCAGAACAGAGATGCCAAAAGAGGAGCAAAACAAGATGACTTTCACAAACTATCACAAACAGATGAAAGTCCCATACGTTGATTACGCAGACTTTGAATGTGTCCTGAGAAAGATAGACACTTGTGAGCCAGACAATAAACGAAGCTTCACAGTGAAAACTGAAAAGCATGAGCCATGCGGCTTTTCTTATTTGGTCGCAAGGAGTGATGGAGAGACTTACGGCCCGTTTACATACAGAGGAGAAGACGCAGTCTTTGTTTTTCTCTCATGGCTACAGGAGCACGAAAAGAAAATGCGTGAAGATATGGCAAACAAAAGGCCTTTGGCGATGACGCAGGACGAAAACACAGGAATGCAACAGAATGCCACATCTGTAACAAAGGCCTTGTAAAAGACTTGTATTGCGATTCAATGGCGGTATATGATCCTGATTCCGAGAAATACTGCGGCCAAAGCCACAGAAGATGCTACCATCAGGCGGCAAAAAATAAATATGTCCCGTACGACAGGAGAAAGCCGACAGATAAAAACGATCAATGGATTGCAAACAACCAGGAAACATGCCTGTTCTGCGCAGATCCGCTGCTGGTGCCAAACTTTAAAGATTCAGTGAGAGATCAGGATCACATGACGGCAAGATACCGCGGGGCAGCGCACAATGAGTACAACTTCAAGCTGAAACTAAACCCGAAAACGGCACCAATACCTGTAATTTTTCACAATCTGAAAGGTTATGATGGCCACCTGCTAATGCAGGCAATGGCCAGGGTGCAGGGGGAAATAAAATGCATCCCAACAAATACTGAAAAATACATCTCATTCTCTCTGGGAAATTTGAGATTCATAGACAGTGTGAATTTTCCGCTGAGCAGCCTTGATAAGCTGGTGAAAAGAACCGATGAGTTTCCCATCATAAGGAAAACGATTCAAGATCCAAGAAAGCAGCGGCTGCTCTTGAAGAAAGGCATCTACCCGTATGAATACATCGACTCGTTTGAAAGGTTTGGCGAAACAAAACTCCCGGAGAAAGAAAAGTTCTACTCAAGCCTTAGTGGCAGCGGCATAACAGACGAAGACTACGCGCATGCGCAAGAAGTTTGGAATGCGTTTGGCTGTAAGGCACTGGGCGACTACCTTGACTTGTACGTTGCCACAGACGTGCTGCTGCTGGCCGACGTTTACGAGAATTTTAGAAAGGTTTGCCAGGAGAAATACGGGCTGGACCCGGCCCATTGTTACAGCTCGCCAGGATTGAGTTGGGACGCGCTCTTGAAAAAGACGGGCGTAGAGCTCGAGCTTCTGACAGATTTGGATATGCACCTGTTTATCGAGAGAGGGATGAGAGGCGGCATCTGGATGGTCAGCAAAAGGTACGCTAAGGCGAACAATCCACTGGTCGAAGGATACAACCCAGAAAAACCAACAAACTACATCACCTAACTGGCTGCGAACAACCTTTACGGATGGGCAATGAGTTTGCCTTTGTCGAAGAAAGGATTTCACTGGAAGCGCGTAGTGCCCACGGAAGAGCAGATAATGAAGATGAAGCCAAACTCTAAATAGGGCGGGATTCTGGAAGTCGATCTCGAGTACCTTGAAGAGCTGCATGACAAACACAATGACTACCCGCTAGCGGCAGAAAGGAAGGCAATAAGGGTCGATCAGATGTCTGAATACCAAAAGCAAATGATAAATGGACTGCAAATGGACATGCGCACACAGAGAAGCTGGTGCTGACGCTAGAGGACAAAGAAAAGTACATGGTCCATTACAAGAACCTGCAGTTCTATCTCAGTCAGGGAATGCGCCTGAAAAAGGTTCACCGAGTGATAGAGTTTGATCAAGAGCCCTGGATGGAACCGTACATCAGAATGAACACAGAGTTCCGCAAGCAGGCAAAAAGCGATTTTGAAACAGACTTTTACAAGCTGATGAATAACTCGGTGTTTGGCAAAACGATGGAAAACCTGAGAAACCGCACAGACGTGAAGATTGTAAGGACCTGAAAGCTGGTGGCGAGCCCGTCTTATGGTGGTTACACCATCTTTGGAAACGACATGGCCGGCATCCACATGCACAAAACCAGGCTGGTGCTGAACAAACCCGTGTACACAGGCATGACGATTCTTGAGAACAGCAAGATCTTGATGTACGACTTCTACTACAACCACTTGAAAGTCAGATACGGGCCGAAGTGCGAGCTGATATACACAGACACAGACAGCCCGATCTTAGAAATCCAGACGGACGACGTCTACAGCGACATGAAAGAAGATTGGAGCCTATACGACACCAGCAACTTCCCGAAAGACCACCCGCTTTTTAGCGCCGCCAACAAAAAAGTATTAGGCAAGATGAAAGACGAGTGCGGAGGTTTAGCGATAGAGGAAGTAGTGGCGGTTAGGCCGAAGATGTACTCGGTAGTGAAAGCGGGCAAAAATATATATAAGGAAGGCGAAGGGTGTGAAACAAAATGTGATCGAAAAAGAGATAACCCATGAGCATTACAAAGAAGCCCTAATCAAGGGGAAACAATATGTGCACAAAATGAAAATCTTGAGGAGTGCGGGCCACGAGATGTACGGAATGTGTATGAACAAGATCTCGATCTCTCCATTTGATACGAAACGATGGATAGCAAATGACCGCGTGCACACGTTAGCATATGGACACAGAGCAATCAGGCGGGCGGAAGCTGTGTATTAGGCAGCACAACTAACAGCTCTTCACGAACAAAGTCGCGCTTTGGCCCATCAGACAAATAATAGACAACCGGCTCATTAGGTTTAGTCACATTTCTTTAAATCTGGTAGACTTTCAAAGACCAGATGGGATCAGTGGCTCTTTTTGTCCCGCCTTTAAGTTCGCCAGGTTGATACAAATACCTCACACTGACAAGAGGGGGTACTTTTTGTTCTTTAAATCCAACAGGCCTCGAATATTTTGTTGACGGTTTTGAGGCAACTGCTTTCTCTTTGATTGCAACCGCAGGCTTTTTGCCGATGAGACTTGTCACCTCATTGTTTAGCGCGTTGACAACATCGGGGAGCCTTTTGACCCATTCAGTAGACCGCTTCCCCTAAGGCAAAAGCATTTCTACAGCATACTGATGGCCAAACAGGCGCTTGGCAAGCGTGCGGTTGAAACGCTCGACAATTGCATGATCTCTATGAATTTCAGTGCGCCCGCGGCGAATATATGTTTTGTGGTTTTCCATTTCTTTGGTCACGCTACCCATGAACTCGTGGCCGGGGTCAACCTGCAGCATCTCAGGCCAAGTCAAAGGACTGCGCCAGTAAATTGACTGGAAAGCTTTTGCAACTTCGGCAGAGCCTTTTTCCAAAGGTCAAGGGCTCCTCTTCTTTGTAACGGCTAGCGACGTCGACAACAGTCAGTGCGTATTTGTAAATCTTTCTTCCACGTTTGTCATGGGGCAGAAAAAGAAGGTCCGCCTGGTGGACCGAGTTAGGTGTCGCCACATCAAATTTTGGGCGAGGAACATGTCGCGGTGCAGGAAGATAGATCTGCCAGAGAGCTTGCCTGATAAGCCAACGTTTGGCGGCATCTTCAGGAACTTTCGCGGCTTCTGCTAATTTTTTGATTGCAAAAGTGCCTTTCCAGTAGCCCTGGGGGCTGTAGTATATTTTAGCAAGCTTAGAATCCATTTATTTATGTGCCAAAAAAGTTGAAAGGAAACGAAAAGCCGCGTATCCAAGCGCGACTGCGCTACTACCAACAAAAAGAAGCTCACGTTGTTTTTGCTGCTCGCTTGGCTGATAATAGTCCAAGAACTTCGGCTCTTTGGGCGTCGTCAATTTATAATCTGGGTGTGCATGGTTGTAGAGCTTGAACGCGTAATCAGTGTTCGTGAAGTTCTGCTTCGCCTGATCTTTAATTTCTCTGTTTGTTTCAATCCAGTCAAGGAGCTGCGTGCGCTCGCGAGTGTAATTTGCCATATCTTCTTGATATTATTCGAGTGCCTTGTCATGACGCGTTTTTTCTGCTAACGCGGCCTTTCCACCGCCACTCAAATATTG
>JAHPZR010042124.1:2500-11144 GCA_019787425.1 Platygyra sinensis | reverse complement strand
ACCTCGAGAAAAAAATTCCAAAAATATAAAATCGTGTTGAGCTGGAACTTAAAAAATGATGACTTTTACCCTCCAAGTTTAGACTTTGGGGAGAATTCTAAAATTCATTTTCGTAAAAACGTAATTAATTTTATAAATAGCCTTACCTATAATCTTTAATTGATAACAATTAACAACAAATAAAGAAGTCTAAGCCATGTATTACACTGTGATGAAATACGACGGACATTTGAGGGCGAGTGTTTTCTACTTTTCTTGAGTGTTCTCAGTTGTCTGGAGAGTTTCATCACAGTGAAATAAACGGCTTGGGCTTCTCCATTCGCTTTATGATATAGATTTTGCACGAACAAAACATTAAAACACGCTTTTTCTATGTTTTATACTCCGATAAAACAAGGGTTTTGGCCAATCAGAGCGCACGTAGGGTACTATCTATTTTATAAACTCTGATAAAGCATGGCTTTCTGACCAATCAGAGCGGTGTGCCGGGTCTTATCTATGTTATGGATATATTAAGGGTATCTTTGACGTAAATGCAATATCTCTATTGGATTGGAGACACCCCTGAACCTTAACGTTTGGAGGGTCGTCATTTTTTGGCACTCATTTTGATGAATTAAGTCACTACCTTTTCGAGGGTTGTTATTTTCATTTTCGGGGGAGGGAGGGGGCGGGAGTGACATGACTTTTCTAATTTCACTTTAAATTTGAATATTTTTAATACTTTATTCTTAAAGGTATTCCCAGGAAATAATGATCGATATACCCCCGTGAGCAATGATCTAAAATATCCCATCATTACTCGCTACATCCGTATTCATCCAGTATCATGGCACGATCGCATTTCTATGAGGGCAGAGTTCTATGGCTGTGTTAAAGGTGAGAATAAGCAAAATCAGTCACTCCTACTTTCAATGTAAATTTTACCTCCGAAAAAAATAGGTACACGTTAAAAGTTTGACGAAACTAGCTAACTGACATGTAAGACCAACAAAGAAGAGTTTAAAAGGTGTCACTCATGATACAGTGGAACACCGGCTTACGGTCAACTCGTTAAACGGGTATCTCGTTACTAAGGCCATTTTTTGTCCCGACGAAACGCCCGTACATTTTATATTAAGAAAAACCTGTAATGCGAACACCCCGTTAATACGGCAAACGGCGAAATCCCAATCTGTGTACAGTCTTTTACAATGTTACCCCTCTCCAGTGTTAATACTGTATGTGGCTATTGAAGAAAAGCATTGAAGCCGGGCAAACTTTCTCACTGGAAACGGCATAAAATAATCACGAAAAGGAATCAGTATACTTCTAAAAACCATATCAGATTGTAAAAAGGGGAAATTATGAAATATTTTGAGCCTCCAAGCGTTTAATTTTGCCCCAACTTCAAGGCAACTCCCTTGTATCGTCGAGTGTCGCCAGGTGGGATAATAGCTCTGTTGTTCTGAACAAACTATTTAGTTCCTCCTCCTCCTCTTAAAAAAAAAAAAAAAAATAACAAATAAAAACCAGAACTTAGAAGTGAAGTATCATAAGAGGCCAAAGCACTATTTGCATTGTCTTTATCTGTGTTAGCTTCCCATAAAATGACTTATCGTCTTGTTTCGGCAGGACAGCTAAGCGCCGCACGTACTGCTTGCGGAGCTGCCGTATGCAAAGCAGTTGTTTAGAGTTTTCACGTTCAAAATTTTAAGTTTTGACCTTTATCGGGTAAAAGTCATTTTTAAACAAATATCTGCTGGCCTGTCCATACTAAACATTACAATTTTCAGTGAAACCCTTTGCCGAATAACTCGACTTTGGGGTATCCCACATCCCCGAAACTTTGGCACGTTGTTTATTTATTACTCTTCTACGATATTTCAATTTGTTGACTCAATTTATTGAATGGTAAGCAATTTTTTTTTTACTTGCGTGATAAATAAGCTTACTTGCTTGACGTGAAAACCACCAATTGTAGAAGTGCCATTGAGAACCTTTTACAATGTTACCCCGTTTATAAGACCACTCAAACCAGTTAAGTTCCCATTGCTAGTATAGGTAATCATACGGTTTCGAGTTCAATTTGGAATTAATTTGCACAAGTGAGTTTTTCAAAAAGTTGAAATTGCACGAGCCGCTTCGCAAGTGCAATTTCAGCTTTTTGAAAAACTCACAAGTGCAAAAAAAAAAAACCCAAATTCAACGAGAAAAAACCGTATGATAACTTATTATAATACAAACATGAAAAAATTCGCGCGGAAAAAGTGCCGGAAGATGTTTCTTGAAGCCGTTTATTTCGCATTCGAGAAAACTTTTTTTCAAAGTTTCTGTACAAAATTTTCGTCGTTGCTTTATATGATATCATTGGCCTACAAAATTTCTCATTGTCTTTCTGCAAATCATGATTCAGAATTACGATGTGTAATTTGCACTGGTGTTACACATTTTGCACTGGTGTTACACTTTTTGCACTGGTGTTACGCTTGAACTGCACTGCTCTCAGCCAATCAGAATCGAGTAATTTTTTTTCATATGTTTTGTTAATATTATATCTAGCTATTCAAGTCTCAATTTTTAAAAGTTATATCTGCATTCCGGTTGCTAATTAAAGAACAGTTGTTTAGAAGTGCAATTGTAATATACTGTTAAGACGTCACCAGTCGCGAAATTTGATCCTGGCCCCGTTAATACGGCCAAATTTTTATGGTCTTTCGGTGACCATATATATTAAACCCTTTAGCGATTGCTTTTTCAAGATTGAACGCTAATGAGATTCAAATTTCATATGATAAGCATCACAAAGTGTCCTCATTGGTAAAAAGTCACCAAAACACACACAACTCTGTCAAATATGAAGTAATATGAAAATGTCAAATAACCCTGCCTAATATGAAGTACTTATCAAACAATTTACTTGCGTTTAATCCTGGACATAAGTGGAGGAGAGCCGAAATGTTAAGAGGGAATGTCCACTATCGTTGATCCAGTCGTGGCACATGATGAAAAATCAAAATTTTTAATATTATTTCCAGAGATACCCTATGGTAAGCCTAGAAACGTGGTGGCCGATTCTTTGTCTTGAAATAATTATTTTAAACCCGCCAAAAAGTTTTCAAAATACCCCTTACGGTTTCCCTCGGGTGTTTGGGGTGGACACGGTACACTTATTCTACGATGGAGTGGTTGTCGTGCGTGGACAATTTTTTTGTAGCACATTTTGCACACGGCTCGGTTAATTCACCGTGTGAAAATGTGGTCACAAAAAATTGTCACAGAAACGCCCTCATTCCTATATTATGTGTGTATACTTTGCAGTAAGGGCCTAGAATTATTTTTTGTTACAGCATATTTTTCTAATCGAAGAAATGTGTCGTCTGTTTAGAAAACAATGGCTGCTGCGCAATTGTTTTGAGAGATGTTCTTGAGCATGTTTTATGGTTCGACTGGCACGTGCCATCTGGAAGCTGATCATTTGCGTTCAAAAAAAGTTTCGGGATTACGCCGTAATCCATTAAAATGTAAAAATTTCCAGCTTACGCCGTAATTCATTATAATGCAAGACTTTCACGCTTACGCCGTAATGTCCATGAAAAATGCATCAACAACGGCCCGAAAGAAATCTTCGGCTTACGGCAAATAAAAACTTGGTTCATTTTTGAAAGAAATCTTCGACTTAACATGGAATATAATAGCTTGTGCAATTTTTTGACAAAATAGCTTGTCCTTCGAGAAATTAATCATCTTTTTAACAGAAGCAAAGGCATTTTGGGTTCTCTTTAGAGGCCGCAACTTCACCCTGTGACCTCTTCCTGAAGCAAATAGCAATTGAATTATTAATTTTGGCCTCGTGCCCTTTTATAATTGAGCCCATCGCTATAGAAACAATGACAGCGAACTTTCAAGGAAGTTTGAAACAAAACACGAGATGGCATATTTACACGTGACGTCAAGCACTCAACCACTCATCACGTGTTATATCCCCGCACGTGTCCTCTGCCACTCGGGCGTGAATATATTCATGCAGCAAGAAACGTGACTAAAGTGAAAACAAACGATCATGGTTTAATTATATGAAAATAAAACCTGATGAATTTATATCTTCAATGTTAATTCACACTGGCGGTGAAGGCATTTATTTTTTTTGCGATATCTGCCTCTATCTCGCTGCGAAGGTCTTGTTTGATCCTGCTCTACATCTGGCGAGACGACAGCCGAGTCATGTTTCAGCCCTAACAGCGTCCTTTCAGTACATTGTACTGCGAAAAATTCAGTCAATTATTAGCTGAAACTCGGCTGTCAGATTATTTGGTGTGTACTGAAAGAGCTTTGGACAAGCAGCCAGATCAACAGTTGTCTCGTTTTGGCAATGGCAAGCGTGACGATCAATTGGTGTTTGTCTTATCTTGGCGTCAGGCTTTTTGCTGGCGAATATAAGCTCTGAAAGAAACCAGAGCAAATCCACCGCCTACACCGGCCAAGCGGTATTGTAGCCGGCAGAACCAACAACAGAAAGAGCAGAGCCCGAAACTGGACTTGAGGAAAACGGCAGGAAGAATACTGGGAGCCAGCTGCACTCAATAGGTTTACCAGCCTTCTTGGCAATGCTGATATTTTTTTGGCAACGCGCCGAGATTAGTGGCTGACTTCGGTGTTTAGAGCTGGCCGAAATTTCATTAAGCTTTTTTTGAAACCTGAAATCGGGGAGTGTTGAATACAGATGTGAATCTTCAGGAGGGGCAGAATGTTCAGAGACATCCCATTAAAAATAATTTAATTTATTTTCCAATTTCGGAATTCAGTTGGCATGCCCTTTAAAATCAAACAGCTCTCCATCTCGATCTCTAATGCTCAGAGTTAATATGTCAAACAGTCACGATATGGCTGACTGTGGAGAAGAATCATATCTGACGTTCTCATAAGGGCTTGCCCCTTCTTGCATCAAGCTTGGGCTGGGGTGACGCTCAAGATATCTGACCCTTTTTGCCGTTAAATAGATTGTTCTATTTTTGTCAATCATATCACACAGTTGAATGAAGTACCGCCGTTGGTGTTATTTTGCGTTTTATAAATATTACTAATTTGTTTACAACATCGCGGCCAAGGTAAGCAAAATGGCTAGAGTAAGATCAACTTTACATTTGGTTGCCGCCATGGTTTAGTGATCACAAGCTGGCCAAGGGGCGAATAAGTATCAGCGCCTATTTCATATATTAATTGTTTGAAAGCTTCTACCATTGTATTTGCCAAGGGTTTCCAGAGTGTAATGCCCGGGGAGGATTTTTAAATTTTTCAATGTATTGTCAGATTCAACAAGCGAGATTGTGCTTTCATTTTTAAGCGTATCCCAAGAGTTGTACAAACTGCAAGACAGCAGTTTCATGATATGTACTTTGGGTATCGACTCGTCAAAGTAGAAGGTTTGGCCGTTAGTTTGTGCGACAAGAGTAAGCACAACCATTTGAAATAGACATTTAAATGGATCGGATCGCAAAATATCTGCAAACGCCAGAGGCGAAAAAGAAATCAAGAGCGGCTAAAGACAAGACTTGGACACAGTTCGTTATCCAGTTTCCGAACGCAGATGTGACAAAATTCGTTTCGCAGGTTAGCATAGATGATAACAACAACTTCAGCGCGGAAGTATTTTTTAAAGCAGGCCCTGACTTTCTGCAGAGCGTGTTTGGCTCAGAAGAAAATATTGGAGACAGCAGATGAAGACCGCACTCGGTCTAGACGGCGTGTCAGGCTTCCTCTATCAACTGTCGCAATTGAAAAACAAAACAGCATTACCAAGTCCTGCGATTGATTTCACAGAAGCGGTGTCAAGCATCGCAGAAATTTACAACATAGGGAACAAAATATATGCCACGCCAGACGAATTTTTTTATCATAAAATTTCGCGACATATTCAGATAAACCAGGCTGAAGCACAAGACGTCAGTTGAAGCGAAAAGCTGGCTTAGAAGTCCTAACATGATATACTGGCCACAACAGCTGAAGTTCACGGTGTTTTGCGCCACGCAGGGGTATGGAATTTCTCGCGAAATCTTTGAAAGCGGAGTCTCTCTTTCACCACAGATAAGAGCCTTCTACCAGTTTCACGTGTATTTCACGGTCAGGCGAATTCTGTACCAGCTAGGTGGAATACAGAACATAAGCGCTTTGCCGGCGGTCCCCACATTTAACCAATTTAGCAACCATTATGACGTGGCCTCTTACAAAAGGATACGCGCTGAGTTCGGGGTTGATCCATCGAGTGATTTCCGCTTCACACACGGCCAAAACAACGGTCTTGGAAACGTTTACATCAGTGCACAAGGCGAGTCAAAAACAGAATACGAATATCCAGGCTGTAATAAATTCAGTGATGAGGGCGGCAAGGCGATCAAAGTAGATTTGATTTATTACATTGAGCCAGATGTTTCCACCCCGTATGACTGGTTCGCCCCCAAAACAGCAGCGGGGCTGACGCAGGCGGGGCTTTCACGCATCAACCAGTCAATCGAGGCGTTTGTCTACTGCATCTTAGGCGCACAGTGCACGGTGCCTTATTATAGGTTCTTGCTCTTCTCATGTAAATTCTAGCTATTTGTAAATATATGTGTATATCTATTTCTATTTATTTATTTGTGTAATTTTTATTACTGATGTATTTTGATAAAAAACGATTTAGATAAACATTTAAGCAAGAAAATTAACGATAGTAAAATAACATGACGTTTCGACGACTTCATGTCATCATTGTCAAATGAATAAATTAGAAATGACAGAAAGGCATATTTATAGATTTAGAAAGTGAGAAAATAAATTGGCATGAAAGCATTCAGGTAAAGAGTTTTGCGCGAATGGAATCCGTTTGCATGTTCAGTTTCGGTCCTTTGTTCTTAATCCACAGCATTTCATAGATCAAACAATCGAGTCTGCTACGGCATTTCTTTAGGACTTTAAAGTTCTTAATTAAGTTGGTAGGTGTTAAGCCGTGCGCGTCCCTGAAATGTTTTCCGATCACGGAATGTTTATGTTCCTCTACGCGTTGATGGAGATGGCGACAAGTGTATCCAATATAATTCGTATCGCACAAATTACATATGAATTCGTATCGGCCAAGACCACGAGAGCAATCTTCGAAGAATACACCGGCGAGCTTTCTCATAACGAACTGAAGCAAATGATTGCAAGGTTGAAAGAGCGCAGGTTCGCCCATTTAATTTTTTTTCCCTGCGCCACCCTTTCTGCATTGAACATAAGTAGCACTGTTGCATCATGGAAGATTTGAAAAATTTTGCGAAATCTTTTTCGATAAAGACGTCAATGCCATAAACGAAAAATTGAGTTAGAAAACAAGATCCGAAAGCTCTGGTCGGGTTTTTAGTTTAGATGAAATCCTCGAAAAGACCAAACAGGCCTTTTTGGATATCCTAATTAAAAGCTTGGACCACATGAAAATTGCATGCCGAAGAAATCTTTTTAGATGTAGACGTTATTGCCCTCATGGATAAACATAAAGTCTTCGAGATAAAACGAGGTGATTATTCTGCCTTATTTTTCTTCCGAGAACTTTTTCTTTGTCGCATGACTGAAACAAGTTTGCTGGAGCGAGATGACAGATCGCTTCCCCATTGAGCAAAAGAAGCACTAATGCAACATGGAGCAACAGTGGGAAGAAGCCGAAAAAATCTTGAGCTGGAGAGACATGCATCTTGGTATCTACAAACATCACAGCATTGAATATCGAGGAGAAAACAGTTATGGCAGACCAATAAATGTGATCAATTTTGAAAAGAACGAAGGTGTGAAGATGTACTATGCGCCCGCGTCTTTGTATTGGGATCTTAAGAATCGCCGATCAGAAACAAACTTCATAAAATATGAAGGGACGAAAACTTCTGAAAGAGGCTATCATTACCCCGTGTTCAAATTCTCAAAATGAATGCTCGAATTTTTCTGAAATGAGTTGAATTTGTGCTGAGAAAAACAGATAAAAAAATCGCAGATCCAACAAAAGCTTATTATTATTTTTTTTTTTTTGCCAATTGAAATAAAAAACTGAATTAATATTATGGCGGAACAAAATGATCCAATAGCTGAAGTCATGGATATGTTAGAAGCTGAGCCGACAAGTTCGCCAGCACCTGGTCCTGATATTCCAGCCCTCCGCGAGCAGCTTGCGATCTTAGTTTCCACAGCCAAATGCAAGGAAGCAATCGGCGTGAATCTGACACACGATCAGGTGAAGCAGTTAGACGACAAAGAAGTCATGAAGCATGCACTATAGAAGATATGAGACTTACGTTAACGCGAAGACAACTGAAACTTTGATTGAAAGCACTCTGTCTTTTTCGGCGAAAGCACTTAGTATGGCTATTAAAATAAAAGATTCCAACACTCTGCAGAAAGAGCTTAAAACGATTACATAATCACAAAGGAGCTTTCTGATCTGTCTGGTGGGATCGCGCTGAGATGCGGACGTCTGCTCGCACTTGCCAACGCGTTTCTGATCACTGCAAAACATGTCGATTTCAGCACCGTTAAAGAGACACACCACCACCCTTCTTGTGATTCAGACGGCTATCCTCTTACTGGAGTTGATGAAGTACCAAATGCTAAGCAATCCCCAGTAACTTCTGAATAATTGCTGAACATTAATAGCTATAATTCC
>JAHPZR010042122.1:5000-13327 GCA_019787425.1 Platygyra sinensis | reverse complement strand
CCATCGTAAAAACATCCCAGCAGGCCCTACAAGCAGATGGAGTTACGCCTCTCGTCGTCGTTGGCGAGTCCCACCTTACTCTTTCACGAGCTGGCAATTACCTGACCCTTGATGCCCTTGTAGTAGAAGACTTGGATGTTGATGTTTTAGCTGGAACTCCATTTATGATCACTAATGACATATCCGTTCGCCCAGCAAAGGGACAGGTTCTTATCCAAGGCTCCGAAATACTGGCCTTCCATCCCGAGTCAAGTGCTAGTTCCCAGGCTCACGCCGTCCGTCGCACCCAGTCTTATGTGTTACGCTCGTCCGCCCCTACAACAGTGGTCCTCCCTGGGGAATATCTTGAGCTGGACCTACCACCTAACATAGATCCTGACTGTACCTTAGCCATAGAAGCCCGTACCGATGCACCATCCAACAAAGGCTCCAAAGTTTCACAACTTTGGCCTCAGCCCCAAATTGTACAAACAGTAGCTCATAGAGTTCGTTTAGTCAACGACACTGCTGAGCCAAGGACAGTCCGACGCCACAAACATCTCTGCCAAGCTCGTCACACCACAGCCGCGGTTCCCACGTCACCTGTTGGACCACACCCATCACCTGCCCACCCTGGTGGAAACAACTCACCCCAGCATGGGTTCTTCTCAGATGCTCTTGAAGTTGACCCTGACAACATTCTACCCGACACCATCCGCAACCAGTTCCGCGAAGTGCTCCAGACTCACGACGAAGTTTTTAATCCTGCCATTGTTGGTTACAACGGCATAGCTGGTCCTGTCCAAGCCTATGTTAATATGGGACCTGTGCTGCCTCCACAACGCAAAGGCCGCGTTCCTCAACATTCCCGTGACAAGCTGGTTGAGTTACAGCAGAAATTTGATGAGTTGGAACAATGCCAGGTCTTCCGGCGTCCAGAGGACATCGGAGTTACCGTTGAGTACCTCAACCCTTCATTCCTCGTCAAAAAACCCTCCGGTGGCTTTCGTCTCGTTACAGCCTTCACAGACGTGGGACGCTACAGCAAACCACAACCCTCCTTGATGCCTGACGTTGACTCTACTCTCCGCACCATTGCCCCATGGAAGTACATAATAAAGTCTGACCTCACCCGTGCCTTTTACCAGATACCTCTATCAAAGGCCTCCATGAAATACTGCGGAGTGGCCACTCCATTTCGCGGCAGCAGAGTATATACCAGGTCAGCCATGGGAATGCCTGGTTCAGAGACTGCATTACAGGAATTAATGTGTCGTGTCCTTGGTGACTTCCTCCAAGAGGGATCCGCTACAAAACTCGCCGACGATCTTTATTGCGGTGGTGACACCCCGCAAGAGCTTATCGCTAACTGGTCTCGTATACTTGACGCCCTTGCCCGGTGTAACCTCCGTCTGTCTGCTACTAAGACTGTCATATGCCCCAAAACAACCACAATATTGGGTTGGATCTGGTCACAAGGCTCCTTATCTGCAAGCCCCCACCGCATTGCTGCTCTCGCAACCTGCTCCCCTCCAGAGTCTGTGAAAGGTATGCGTTCCTTTATCGGCGCTTACAAAGTCCTTAGCCGTGTCCTCCCTCACTGCTCTCAACTTGTGGACCCACTTGAATCATCCTTGGCCAATCTACAATCTCACGACCACGTCCAGTGGGATGACAACCTTCGTCAGAAATTCACCGCCGCACAAGATGCCCTTAACACCCACAAGTCTATCGTCCTTCCTCGTGTCTCTGACCAGCTTTGGATTGTGACTGATGGCTCAGTCACCCGACGCGGTCTCGGAGCCACCTTTTACGTTACTCGCCAAGACCGCCTTCTCCTTGTCGGCTTCTTCAGCTCTAAACTACGCAAGCATCAGGTCACATGGTTACCATGTGAGGTTGAAGCGCTGTCTATAGCAGCTGCTGTAAAGCACTTTAGCCCCTTCATAATCCAATCAAAGCACCGTGCCTGCGTTCTGACAGATAGCCAGCCCTGCGTTCAAGCCCTGCAGAAATTTTGCCGAGGTGAATTTTCTGCCAGTCCACGTGTTACCTCCTTTTTTACCACCGTCAGTAGATACCAAGTTAGCCTCCAGCATCTCGCTGGCACTGCCAATTTACCCTCGGACTTTGCCAGTCGCAATGCTCCTGACTGCACTGAACCGAACTGCCAAATTTGCTCTTTCGTGCAGGAATCAGAGTCTTCAGTTGTACGCGGCATCTCCACTCAAGAAGTCCTTGACAACACAAAGCGCCTACCCTTCACCAGCAGACCTACTTGGTTCAGTGTTCAAAATGAGTGCCCCGATCTACGGCGCGTCTGTGCTCACTTGAAACAGGGCACCCGCCCTTCCAAGAAACTGACCAACATCAGAGATGTAAAGCGCTACCTTAACGTCACTTCCATTTCCAAGGATGGCCTGCTCGTTGTTCAGCGTCAATAACCACTCTCTCGCCCTATTGAGTTGATTGTCGTGCCTCGTTCTGTACTTGATGGCCTACTTACTGCTATCCACATCAAGCTTGACCATCCCTCTAATCATCAACTTCAAATGGTCATACAGCGTCACTTCTTTGCCCTGGATATGAGTGGTGCTATTGCTCGAGTATCAGGCTCCTGCCACACTTGTGCCTCACTCAAGAAGTTCCCTACCTCCCTTACCAGTCAGTCATCAGAAGATCCACCCGAGGTTGTAGGCGTGTCACTTGCAGCCGATATCATTAGACGCTGTCGCCAATTCATCTTACCTTTGAGAGAATGTACCACCTCTTACACTACATCGTGCCTTGTACCCGACGAGAAGTGTGATACCCTTCGTGATGCCCTCGCCTGATTAGTAGTGGGTCTACACCCCCTTGATGGTCCTCAAGCTGTGATTCGTGTCGACCCTGCACCCGGATTCGTCTCGCTGAAAAACACTAACGCCTTACAACATCTTGGCATCTCTATCGAAGTTGGTCGCGTCAAAAGCATCAACAAAAATCCTATTGCCGAACGAGCCGTGCTGGAACTAGAAGAAGAGCTGTTACGCCAGGAGCCCGGCGAAGGTCCAGTTACTGAACTCAGTCTCGCCCTTGCCACTGCCCGGCTCAACTCGCGACTCCGCAGCCAAGGCCTGTCCTCACGGGAGCTTTGGACACAACGGAACCAGTTCTCCAATGAGCAGATACCTATCAATGACTTGCAACACATTTTAGCGAAACAAGAAGCCCGTCAAGCCAACCATCCTTTCAGCGAAGCAGCCAAAGGCGGTTACCGACCACAAGCTCCTGTTCCCCCCTTGCAAGTTGGAGACCTGGTTTACGTGAAGTCTGACCGAGACAAGTCACGCGCCCGCAACCGCTATATCATTGTTAGCATCGATGGCGAATGGTGCTTCATTAAGAAGTTCTCTGGCTCACAACTCAGGGCTACATCTTACAAGGTGAAGCTAGCCGAGTGCTACGTTGTACCACACAACCTTCCACCACCATCCTACCATTCTGTTGTCCCTACACTTGACGACGACGAATGTGAGGAGATTGCTGAGCAGCCCCAGCCGTGTCGAGCGCCCTCTGCCCCACCGGACCTGTTACGCCCGCCCAGCCCAGACCCTCCAGCCTCCACCCCGCACCACGCCGAACACCAAGAAGACACCTCCCCCCTGACACTGATCGTATTCCTATCCCAGTTCCATCTGAACCAAGACCCCAGCGGGCCCGTCGACCCCCAGCATACTTACAGGAGTACATTCTTGACTAGTGTTTTAGGTGACAGTTACTTCAGAAATAGTCCGTTTAATTAAGTGCAGTAAAGAACAGTCACTATCTGTTACAGCCTTCTTGTTAAGATTCTTTTACTTTGTACCCGTTAGTTTTCTATTTACACAGAAGAAGAAGTTGCGCCAGCGATTATTGTCGGCCGCGCATGCGTAGTACCGGCGTCTTCTCGTGGCCCTAGCGTGGTATTACTCTGCCATCTTGTAAAGGCCTTGTTGTCCTTAGTAAAGTGTTTGTTGTTCGCTATTATCGTGTCGTCTGTCCTTATTACTGGCGAAGCGGAACAAAACAATAAACTGATCCTAGGCTTCCATAATCCTAGGCTTCCATAACATGATCCTTCTCCTTTTTAAGTCTCCAATTTCAATTGCGATGGCAACTGCTTTCTCAAGATATTCATTTGCTTTGAGATAGTCACCAAGAGATTCAAACACACCTCCTAGTTTTCCATAACATGATCCTTCTCCTTTTCTGTCACCAATTTCAATTGCGATCGCAATTTAAGTGCTTCAAATTATCAAGATATTCATTAGCTTTGACATAGTCACCAAGAGATATAAACACAGATCTGAGGTTTCCATAACGTGATCCTTCTCCTTTTCTGTCTCCTATTTCAATTGCAATCGCAAGTGCTTTCTCAAGATATTCATTTGCTTTGACATAGTCACCAAGAGATATAAACACACATCCTAGTTTTCCATAACACGATCCTTCTCCTTTTCTGTCACCAAGTTCAATTGGGATCGCAAGTGCTTTGTCAAGATATTTATTTGCTTTGACAAAGTCACCAAGAGATATAAACACAGATCCTAGGTTTCCGTAGCGTGCTCCTTCTCCTTTTCTGTCACCAATTTTAATTGCGATGGCAAGTGCTTTTCTCAAGATATTTACTTGCTTTGACATAGTCACCAAGAGATGTAAACACAGTTCCTAGGTTTCCATAGCAAGATCCTTCTCCAACTGTATCACCAATTTCAATTGCGATCGCAAGTGCTTTGTCAAGATATTCATTTGCTTTGACATAGTCACCAAGAGATCTAAACACAGTTCCCAGGTTTCCATAATGTGATCCTTCTCTTTCTCTGTCACCAGTTTCAATTGCGATCGCAAGTGCTTGCTCAAGATATTCATTTGCTTTGACATAGTCACCAAGAGATATAAACACAGATCCCAGGTTTCCATAACATGTTCCTTCTCCTTTTCTGTCACCAATTTCAAATGTGATCGCAAGTGCTTTCTTGAGATATCGTATAGATTAGGCAGATTCACTGAGAAAGTAAAGCACAGTTCCTAGCTGTTAGCAAGCGTGTGCTTCATATTTCCTGTTTCCTGTTGCTTTCATGATACTGATCGCTCTCTCATAAAGTTCTTTTGCGTCAACATACTTTTTTTGAGCTTTACATGCTTTTGGAGCACGACCGGTCATGTTAAGGAACGTGGCAACAACAACGCCGATATAGATTGCTTGTATAATTTCTTCAAAGTCCTTCATGACACCTGCTTCTGTAAGTCTTGTAAAATAATTAAATTTTTATCAGAATAAAACAAAGGTTAAACATCCACTCGTGGGATATATTGTCATAAATATGCGAATATAAAAAAATCCATTCAAATTTACACGCTAAAAAAGTTATTTCCCTTTCAGGCATGTGTAATCTGCGTGATTTATAAAATGCTTAACATCACTGGACACTGATTTTCAAATTTGGCAATACTTATAAAAGTCGCATTACATTAATATTTGGACCAAGTGATGATTCATAGCTCGTCGATATGAAGAGAGGAGGTAGAAAATCACTGCATGAGATAAAATAGCTGATTAACTAAAAGAAATCATCTTCAGGGCAGACATGTTTACCCAAATTTTAGCCATAAGATGTTAGCTTTTACAGATTAAATAACAATATCGTCCGAAGATGGCTGCTACAATTTTCCGGATTACGTTTTCAGGCGCGCTTTTTCGGTGAACCACGTTGAAAAAGTGAAAAAAGCACAAAGCTTCGAGCCGAAAAAGTGATATTAAGTAATGATCCAGGTAAGAATTGTACCACTTTCTATTGTTCTGCGGCAATAAGCTTTCCCCACGTCGAAACGGTTGTGTTTCCAGACCAAGAATTTATCAACTGATGGAAAGCAGGTTTTAAATAGCGGAGCTTCTGCGTGCGGAAGGCGCAAGAGCGGAGTGCCATTGCTTAGGAAATTTGGTAACCCACGTGATTGTCAATCCGTAGTACGCCCGCTCATGTAAACCAATGTGAAATGTCACATTCTGCAAGACGTAATGGTCTGTTTCGGCACAAATCTACAAGCTAGCTTTAAAGATCTTGTTTCTATTCATATCACAGAAACTGAAATCACCTCTTTTGGCCTTAAAATGGAAAGTAGAAACACCAAACAATGTTTAAGAGCCACCGAAGAAGAAAATCATGGGAAAGACAGTCCTAGAAACCTTTAATGTTGATTAAGAATACCTGAAGAATTTTTCTTTCCCCGGCTCGATTGCTGCAAAGTGCTTGTTTTGAATACATATCGCAGATTTAATGAAGAACTCAGGACTGGGGTGCGGGTGGGGGTGATTCATTCAGACTGGAGGGAACTGGTGACTTTTGTTGCAGAAAATGCAGTCGTGTTTTCTGGCTAGTCACGTTGCTTAGTCGGGATAGCTTCAATAGGAATTGGTTGTAATGTATTCCTGATTTGAAATCGTGCTTTTTAAAACCGTTTGAAGCCTGTTCAAGCTTTCGAGTTCCTACGAGTTTTCATTTGTTTTCAAAGATACATCTCTTCACCCTTCGTTGATTCCTTGTGTGTTTATCTTTAACACGCATGGATGTACGCACGGGAAAGGACAAACACGCATGGAATCCACAAAGTTTGACAATACTAACCTCTTTCTAACCGAGCGCGAGGGCCGTACTTAGGAATATTGGCCCGAGGACGTGGCAGTAAGGACCGAAAGCAGCGAGGTCCGTACAAAAGTGACCGAGGGCAAATATTCCCCAGCCCAGTACGAAAAAAAAAACAAAACGCGTGAGGTCAAGATGGCTGGATATTATCCAAGTTTTTTTTCCGTGTTTATGGACCGAGAGGGATTCGAGGTCCATCAGCTCGCAAAAAAAAAAAAAAAAAGAACGAGAGCAATATCCAGCCGTCTTGACCGAAAAAGCTTGTACTGTCAGTAAAGGTTTTATCATTTGGCTTTGGGGGAATTTTTTCGCACGGAACACGGCGGGTAATCCCGAGCGAGCAAGATAGTTCAATCTTGCCCGCTCGGGTAGCCAATCACAGCGCGCGATTTGTTCATTTTGCCCGCTCACGGAGCTAGCCATATAATAAATTGGTTTTAAAAACGAAGAAAACTACCTTTGATACACGTGTGGGCAAACAAGGCAGATGTGCTGCTACAGGGTTATATAAAAACAAGGCTAGTTGCACCGGAGTTTACGCACATAAACTTGAAAAACACGCATGAAATCTGCAACTCGATCGTAAAATAGATATGTTTTAAAAAGCTGCATGGTGAACCCGAGTCTACATATTTAAATTTGATAAAAATTTACACAGTATGAATAGAAACACCGTATTTTCCCTTATTTTCGGTCATTTGTTCGAACTCTCAGCTCCCGATGCCTCAAACCTTTGGCAATTTCCCCTCAAGGTTCGAGTCATCGGTTGTGGACTGCAACAGAGAATGGCATCTCACCTCTCTATTTAGGGAAGGCTTAAATGAGCACTGTCACAGGAGTTTTGCTGTTTTCAGCTTCATTTGTTGCTGAAATCTTTACCTGGTACCTTTACTCGTTCTCAAAATGCTCAAATGGACTAACAGAAACATGTCAAACGAATGGTGGTCCAGAGAGCAAACCATAATGAATTTCTGGCAATATTTTCAAGGAATGGCTCTAGAATTTGAAAAAACTGGCTAGTTTTTTCAAACTTCAATCCCTTTCCATCCTTGCCATGCTAAGTGATAGGCAGCAATAAATGGTTTCAGTGTAGTGATAAAGTCATATGTAACAAAACTGCATCATTATTTTTCGGTTTCCATTGATGCAGGAACATATTTTGGCATTGCAAAATGACGCTACAATACCGTGACAGTGCCCCTTTAAGCTGTATTGCAAGGGAACGAGGGAGTGTTCACTGCCGTCCACTGTCCTTAAGAAAACTCAGAGGGATGACGGGCGGCTTGCCTAGTCGGTTTCGCGTGACGCGAAAGAAAACCCGGAGAAACAAAATGGCCGTGCACTTTCGCGCGCCTCTCGCCCACAGTATTTCAGGCAGCCATTTTTTCCCTTTGCGGTTTATTTACGATCTCGCTGGTAGAACTAACCGAGAAAGGCAATACTCGTAGTCTAACGCACGACTGTAGACAAATATCTGCTGAGTATAGTCTAATAAGAGGAACAAAGGCAGCAACACAGGTAAATCTTTGAAAATATCATCTTTATTTACCATCTTCACTTCACTATTACAGGTTATAAGTCAACCAAAAAACCTCTTTACTGGCATCAACATCTCAGTATTTTTAAGTTCGTCAAAAAATCTTTTAATCGTCAACTGAACCCAAAGTCAGTTTCCATGGCAAA
>JAHPZR010042120.1:20000-31471 GCA_019787425.1 Platygyra sinensis | reverse complement strand
TGCCGGTCAGTTTGGGTTCTCGCGAGAGAACGCCACAAGCAAAGAAGATATTCGTTGAAAGTAGCAACTGCATCCCAAGCTAATTAAATATGGCCGGGTTATTTATAATTACATATATGAAGAAAGTGGCCTGTACTAGTTCTCATACATTTTATTTGATCGACAGAACTGTTTCGTGGGAGTGTTTTCCACTTGTCAGGATCTAGACAACAACGTTCGATTAGTTGATTTATATAGAGTTCACTTGAAGTATGTATGTATGTATGTATGTATGTATGTATGTATGTATGTATGTATGTATGTATGTATGTATGTATGTATGTATGTATGTATGTATGTATTAATATTTTGATGTAGTTCCAGACCTCAAATAATACTCATCGCTTTATTTAATTTGCATGTATTTATTTGCATCGCTTCATATATATGTATGTATGTATGTATTTGTATACATACATACAATATTAGGTGACATGATGTTAGCCTAATTGACAGTTTGGCATTGTGAAGTATATATGAAATAATTCATATTTGTACTGCGGTTGTAGATGAAAGTGAAGAGTGATCATCGCAGTAAATTTTCCAATTTAAGCAATTGGAAAGAAGAAGCCTGAAAAAAAAGATCAGGGCTTCAACGGGATTCGAACCCGTGACCTCCGCGATACCGGTGCGATGCTCTACCAACTGAGCTATGAAGCCACACATAGTTCTGTTGATCAAATAAAATGCACGAGAACTAGTGCGGTCCACTTTCTTTAGACGAAGCTCCATTACTCTCCAGGGGCAAATCGGACCACGTAATCAGCATAATTAAATATATATGTTGCCAAAAATCGTTCTTCTGTAAAATTTTTCCTCTGCATTTGCATTCTGCATTCTTCACAAAAATACTATTGAAGTACCATTAAAAATTAATACCGTTTTATTAATTTTTGCCATTAAATATTCGGTTCTGTCATGGTGTACCGGTACACAAGAACCAATACAAAAGACCTAATCATCTACAACGGCTAAACAAAAGACAGCACAGTGGTCGTTCCCACAGTACAAAAGAGCACATCAAAATATTCGGGATGTATACATAATTTTAGAAGGCGTTAGATGCCGCAATTAGCTGCAATAACTTGTCCTGTGGCTACTTTTCAGGAGTTTAAAATGCTATTTACCTGTTTAGTTATGCATAAAGGTTTTTCCACTAAACGCAATAATCATGATACAGAAGCGTTTTGACAGAAAAAGATGCACGAACCGTAACGCCCGATGACCTCCCGAACACCAGGAGGGCACTCTATCCATTGAGCTACGAGAACTGATGGATAGCAAGTTCATTTAAACGCCACATTTACAAACAAGATGGTCTCTTCTTAATAAAAATATGGTCTCAACTCTCTATGGTTGATTAAGAACGTTATGTTTTGACTTAGTTTGTATTATGTCATAAGCGAACAGAAATTAAAAAGCACTTTTTCGGGGAAAGATGCTCATTTCTTTCGCCTTTGTTTTCGGAATGAGAATGGAACGAGAAGCTATTTTACAAAAGTACCTTTGGCAATTTCGGCCTATTTTGTAGTTTTAGCCCGAAATTGTCTCGCATCCACGCTGGATTACATTGTAATGCAAATAAGAAAACCTAACCGTGAATAAAGCTATTGACCATTAAATGGATGTTGCCATGTTGTGTCACATCGTCGTCGATGTAGTCGCCGTCGTCTTGCGTTCGCGCCCACGAGCAACCATTTTCACCTTGAGAAAAGCGATTCACGGGTTTCTATAATTGTGGGGCTCTGCTAATAAGAGGCGACATACCGTAAAAAAGTCAATGTTTTAGCTTTCGACGCTATCACAACGTCTTTCTTACATGGATATGGCGAGAATCTATCTGTCTCCTGAGCTTGGGTGAACCAAGTCGCTTGCCAAAACCTCTCCGTACACGGTAGGGCCAGAGCTTCAAATCAACAGTCTCGATTGAGCGTCGAGGACTGGCGCAGAATTCCAAGGCCTCGCAAATTCTCCTACTGAATTTGTTTTCTTTTCCTGGTATGACAGCCGCTTCACTTTCTTCCAACTTGTAGCTATATTTACTTAAGAAAGACGCTGTGACAGCATCAAATGGCTAAACTGACATCAGTTGACTCTGCTTTGGTATCGTGTTTCTCATTACCATGATCAAATTTTTAACCACTTTCAATTTTAGGTGCATCAAAGGGAACTGTACGAAAGATTAAACTGCACCTAACCCATTTTTTTTTCTCGCTAAAACGAATCTACTTGTTATTTGAAATACTTCTGTGAAAAAAATTTTTGATTGGGATAAATCCTCGATTTTCTGTGCCCCGACGAAATCTCGAAAATAGCTCCAAAACACCGCCATTTTTCTGTTGCACGACCGAGGCTGAGGAGAATGGGTCCAAAGTAGCTGTTGTGACGTCTACCCAGGAAGATCGACTATCTCCCGTCCTCTCATTTCCTTGAGGATGATGCAAAACATATTCGAAAAGTACGCAGAAACGCCCGCCAGAGGTGCTATTGGTTTTTGCAGCATTATCCCAGATTTAAAGAAAGATATAGTGTACAATTTAATGGCGATGATAGGTTAATAGTACAATTAAAACGCAGACGATGGTTGATTTTGTCGAATTATCGGGCAAGCGAACTAACTCTGTGACAACCATTGAAGAACTCTTAGTGGAATTTGTTCCTCAGACTTTCAAACGCTATTTTCAATTTTTTTTTCTGCTAAAAACCAATCAGCAATTTGTACAGATACTAACGACAACCTACATCTTCCAATCCCACACTATTTATAACATATCCGGCAAAGTCGTGCGATCATTAATTACGTCGCTCGGACGCATTACGACCGATAAAAGATTACTGATATGTAAATAAGTCCCAACTATACGCCGCCAACCAACACTTATTTCTCTTTAGATTCAGGTAAAAGTCGAAGACTAATCCTTTAAAATTACATGATAACAAAATTGTTAAACTCACAAAGTTTTTCGAAGGTTTGGAAGACCGCAGTTCGCGGACCAAAACTCTGTGCAATAGTCTGATAGTGTCGAAAATAAGACCGCGTAATATATATATATATATATATCTACAGACCACTTAGGGAACACATCCTGTGCGCTTATCCGACGAATTTCACTGCAAACATTGAGAAAATTTACATCGGTTATTTGGAGTTAAAACGTGTTACAATGTGAAATCGGTAATTGTATGAAATGCTTCCTTCCGCCTTGCTTCCCCAGCTTTAAAAACTGATGAAGATCCAAACAATTCTACGATTTTCAATCGCCGGATCGAAGCCAGTGTTTTGGAGGTCATCACGTCTCGAAAACTGCAACACGTACTTCGCTCTTATAAACGTGACGCATTCCAGAAAGTAAAATACAGGCTAGATTTAATAGAACAACCATACCTTGACAAAATACCTTCTCGCTAACGACAACTGTAAACGGGCTTTAAACACTCGTGGGCACCTTGTGTTTAGGTAATAAATTTACCATCCAGAGCAGTCCTTGAGTTTTCTTTCCTGCTTTTCGTTCTCCTGCTCCTCCACTTTGTATCTAGCTTTCCATTACTAATATACAAGCAACACGTCCGCAAAGAGGTCCTTCCCGTCATCGCTTGAAATATTGCAAAGAGCTCTCAAAGCTCCAAGCAGTAATTCCCGGCACAGTTGTCGAACGTGCTTGATCGAAGTGTATTTCGGAGTCTTTCGAATCGAAACTTAACTCTGACTCCAGCGATGAAAAAGAAATGATTCCTTAAACAAAACTCGGATGTTTTAGCCCCAACATTTACGGGAAAGATTAATTTTGCTTTCCATTTTCTCGAGCAAATACAGAGAGCAGACTGAGGCGCCATTGTGTTTGGTTCCTGGGTAGACGTCATCAGCAACCGCCGCCTCAGACTCCCTAAAACTTGGTCGTGCAACACGTTAAGCGCGACTTGCAAATGCTTCGAATAACAAGTAGATTCGATTAAGCGAAAAAAAATTTGGAGGTTTTGAGCACTTTGCAAATATCTGTATTAGTTGAGAAGTGCCTGAAGGAGCGATCCGAGCCGAGGCCGTGCAAACTTGTTGGGTCGCCTCATAACGAGTCTTCAAGAGCTTTCTACACACTCATAGGGGGAGATACTGTAATGAATTTTTTTGTTTGTTTGTTTCATCAGTAACTCAGTTTCTGGTAATCTTGTGTTAACCTAAAAAGTGTTCCCTGGTTGGCTTAAATGGCATTCGTTGATAACTTGAAATGTTCTCATTAGTAGAGATGTTGTTGTTGTTGTTGTTGTAGTAAAACTTACCGGATATTATTACTAATGAGAACATTTCATCTACTACTGTAATCAACAAAGAATTTTTCACCCAAACCGTGCGTGATAACACAAACATGATAGATCGCGATGATAACTGGAATCTATTACTATATAAAGAAGCTTACCATATCAAGCGTTTAACACCATTTCTGAACAATGGCTTAAAAGTCAGTAGGGAACTTCGCCTATTCTCTTGACAGTTTCGTTTCTTTGTTTTTCATTTTCACGTGATTATGCTGTTGTACAATCTCGCAGTATTTAAATTTCTGCTACCTGTGTCCCGCCTTAGTCCAAAGATGATATAGATTTATATCGAAATATTACAAGCACATAACATCGTTTCCTTGCATTTGTTGTCTATCAAATTTAGTCACAATGCAATTACTCGGTATGGCATTTATTCTTTAAGTGCATAAGTATTTTTTGATATAGACGTTTCTGGAGAAACCCCTTAATTAATCAGTCGCAAATACGCCCACTTTTAGTATAACGTAAACACATGCTATGTAACCTGGCCTACGTCAAAAATGTAAGCACAACTGTCTTCTTTACGGTTAAGCATGAAATATGGATTTAGTTGACATCACAATCACATCACATCAGCTGATCACATCCCACTTGAAATTTGAAAATTAAGCATTTCCTGTGACGACACAAACGGAGAGTGGCAACACGCTGGGAATTGTTTAACTTATACAGGTCTGTACATAATCAGTACAGAGTCGGACATGTCAGTTCATCTATCGGAGACATTCTACGGCTGTACACTTCCTAAAAATCTTCTTGATTACAGATCCTCTGATTCCAGAATTCGTCTCTGTCGTACTCTACAAACTGGTTATGCAGTCCCTTTTTTAACTCTGTCATCATGCTATAATACACAATCAAAACTTGCTTACAGTGGGCTCAGTACGTTAGCCATTATTTTGAACTCCTTGCAGATAGATCCTCGACGCAAGTGGAAATCTATTTGGCGATGGTATACAGACGAACTGTTAGACAACTGTTTTTATAAGGACGATGTCAAAGGACCTGGAACTACGTTAGATGAATTTGTTTGTTTAGCAGAATGCAATGGGGCTATTGCAACTATTGTGAGACCCAATAACTCGATAGTGCATTTCGAGAAATTTATTCAAAACCTTGAGAGAGTGTGCACTGGAGGGAGACAAGCCAGGGATAAAAATTACAACGACGAAATTCCAAAAGAGTTAATGGCGATATCGTATTCAAGAGAGGCTGTCGGACAATTCGGAGGTGGTCACTATAGTCCCGTTGCTGCATTGGACAGAGAAACAAACTCTGTATTGATATTAGATACAGCAAGATACAAGTATCCGCCACATTGGATTCCTGTTGAGCTGATATTTCAAGCGATGTTGCCAATAGACGTTGTTACGGGCAAGAGTCGAGGGTACATTGTCTTAGAGGCCAAACACGAATAGACTCATCAGAGCGAAAACTACGAACGATGTGTTTTGTTTATAATAATAACAACACTATTTAGCGAGGGAACCTAACTCGCTATAGCGGTTTTCAGTGGGGTCCTCAAAAAAATACTTAGCAATTAACTAACTAATATAAAAGCTGCCTAATCCAATGGGTAAAACGAAGATGATTGGAACATCATGTTTCCTTCCCCTGAATGAAGCAGACGCTTTCTTTTACAGCTTTTTTTAACTGAGCGTTTGGTTCCCAAAATTGCGTCGATATGTTGCCAGCGACATAGCTCCCCGCCAGGTGATCTCAGGGGAAAGCGTGTCAAGCAAAGAAAAATCTGGCTTCTGAAACCGTTGGCGAGCAAACATACGTTAGAAACTCCAGTAACAGCTAATACATTTTGGAATTTTATTTTATTGAATTTTCGTTCGATGTTTGTGCGGTGATATAGCTTTTCAATGTTACTCATAATTATTCCATCAGCATGTTTACAGAACAATACGAAGTGTACTCATGCAAGTCATTCTTATGATCAGTTGTTTATCGTATACTTTAGCCATCTTGCTACATTTGTTAGCTGTTTTAATTTAGTATAGCAAAATGTCCAAAATTTTGGCCTTAGGGTGAGCAGCTTTCTACCTTGGTACTTTGTGATTCCATGATGTTCGCTCACAATATTGCAAAAGTAATTTATCGACAGAACATATGCATGGATCGTGACGGCTTCTGATGACAAGCAATTCATGAAATTTCCGTTGCTTTCTATATTGTTGTTGTCAGTTAAATGACGTCAGAGCTAGAGTACAGGTCAAGCCTTTGGAAAAGTACTTTATGACGGCCCTAACTTGGTGTTCCGTGAACAAGGTTGACCACAGAAAGCTATGTTAGGTTGTCTGTCTCCTTTCTTATATTTGGGCAGGAATCTATAATAGAAAATTAGTTTTAAGGCTTACAAGGGATGCATTTGGTATTATGTTATTTTGCTTTCTGTGTGCTTTTCTGTTTTTGTTTGTTTGTATTTTGTTTTTACACGTGCCATTTTCACAGTTGGTTTTATTTTGCATCTTTACAGTGGAACCCCGTTAATACGACCACCTAAGGGCCATGGAAAACTGGTCTTATTAACGGGGTGGTCGTATTAAAGGGGTTCTTTAAATAGGAAAATGACTGACTGAGCTTTTTTTCGGGCCAGAATAAAGTGGCCGTAAAAACGAGGTGGTCGTATGAACGGGGTGGTCGTAAGGCGAGGTTCCACTGTACTTCCATCTCACTGCATTCTTTTTGTTTTCATCCTTGTAAATTGAAGTTTAACCCACGCAAAGTTCTCCATATCCTAACTTTGACCTCAACCATTTTGTCATAAACCCGGCCTAATATATCGATGAAAAGCAATCATCGATTAGGTGGTTAATCGATTTATCGATATTAATCGATGGTATCAGGTAATTAATAATCGTTAAAACATCTAGCTGCACGCTAATTAACATCAAATAAAAATAAATTAAATATTGCTTTTTAAAGCTCATTCCAGTTCTTAAAAGAACTGGAATAAGATTCCTCAGAAGTTAGAAGAAAGAAAAACATATTAGTGCTAACGCCAGGAGATCTAGATATTATTAACACAGATCCTCCCACCCGGCGGAAGGAAGTCATCAAGGCCGTAAAGTCCCGCAAGAACCGTAAGTCCCCGGGCCTAAGTCGCCAGGATAAACGCTGAGTTTGCTCCTGATACACTGATACCAGTGCAATGAATGGCAGAGAAATATCTACATTAATAGATTTTGAAAAGGCATTTGACAGTGTTCACTGTTGCAGCAAATAAAAAATACCACGGCACTACGGAATATTAATAGAATACTATTCATTCCGCTAAAACAGTGAGATTATGAGCGTACTACATTTCTATGAGGCGATAGTTGATTCAGCCTACGGCATGGTTGAGTCAACCATGACTTCACAGAGATCATAAACTATTGCCCATCTAAATCTAGAATAGAAATACAGCTTTTACCGCGAATTCTCTAGCAGGGAACTTTTAATAACAGCTAATAATAGTCCCGTTCTCATGAGCTCGCAAGCTGAATCCAGCGGAAATGGATGGTCTTATATTATCAGAAAATGCACAGCAGCGGTGGGATTCGAACCACCCTCGAAGAGGCTAATGCCCGCTCAGCAACCACGCTTCCAGTCCACATTGACGCTTTATGAACTGTTCCATTTGTTTGCCGATTCCGGATATCTTGTGTGAACAGCATAATCAATGTAGAAAATGAAATTTATACGTGCTGCGCCCTGTGAAGCGGACAAGGTTGTCGAAAATTCGTCGACTGAAGCTTTTAGTGAAAAGGGGAACTAAGCTTATTTTTCTTAGATCATCTCAAGCAAAAAGTGAAAATTTAGATCTCGATTTCATCACATTATAGAATAAGTTTGCCTGAATTGCATAATACTTCCATCCAGCCATCAAAGGTTATTTCCGTTATACCTGCTTGCTTAAATGCTACTTTGAATCGTCGAAGTGAAGGAATAACTTATGTTTTCAAATTCCACCTGTTTGTTTCCACTTTTGTTTTGTTTTAGTTCAGTGAAACATTAAAAACACAAAAGAACTAAATGAGAAAATTGAAGAGAACTGAAAAGAGTTTAAGGCAATTTTCAAGTGTTTAAAGAACTCAGGCGTTAAAATAACCAGTAGAAACAATAATGGTCCACCTAACTATTTTACCGAAAAGCATAAATAATGAAGATGGCTGCAGAGCTCGTAAACACGTCTAAGTCATCAAATTTCACTGTAAAAACAGAATCAACATGTTAAAAAGACATAAGGTTAATAAGAAACGGGCATTAAAAGTTTAGCGCTGAACTAACAGCTTATTAAGGTGAAAAACCAAAGCTGGTCTTTGTGAAGGTCGTGGCCTTCTTTAATGGTTGACTGACTCCACGGCTAAGCCTTGTGGTTCGTGCTTTCGTAAAAACTTGTTATGCTACACCGGTGGGAAGTATGGCTTTTTATCATCCGGGTTGTTGCGTTTCAGCTGAGAGCCAGAGCTTCGATATACGATGAATTTAAGGTCAACTGGTGTCGGCAGCGAAAGTGGCGACTGGATTGGCAAAGTCTACAAAAACCATGTCAGAATCTTCATTACAGAAGGAACAATGAAAAACAATATCAAAGGCAAGTTGTAAACAGGCAGAAATTAATAACGCTTTCTTACCAATGATTAGTGTCATAAATACATAAATTGTAAAGGAATGTGTGGAAAATCTAAATGACATGCCCTTCCCAGAAAAACATGACAAGATATTTGAGTTACCCCAAATTTTATTAGGATCAATCGGAGCAAAATAGAATTTATTTCGATCATTGATCACTGCCCGTTCCACTCTCCCGTCTCCTAAATAATAAATCAAAACTTAATGAATATTAAGACTTAGAAGCTAACTGAAACTTTTCTGATGGTTGATCATTTCCCCTCAGTAAGGACAGGCGTCGAGATCTCAAACCATGTAAAAAAGGAAACAATGTACTTTTTAATATTCCTATTCCATAACAAAGAGTCGTGCATTCTCTGCTCACGTGATGAACACGTGACGAAAAATAGGTCTGCAACACGTAAGTAGAAAATGGTAGCTACGCAACAGTGAAAGGAAATTAGCATCTTCAGCCAATCTATAAACGGATGTTTAGGTTTTTGACAACGCACTCTTTCCACAGGCCTGTTGTTGACTGAATGCAAAAAGGGATGTGTCTAATTTATAAATGATTAAATGTTGTTTCAGATTTAAAACATCCACAGAAGACAGCGAAATATTTAGTGTTCAAATTCGCCCCGCAGGGGAGTACAGTCGGTTTTTTGTGCAGTCCCGCACACATGGGGCCGAGCGAAAGACGTTTGGCGGGGATTCGTGGAGAGTGTACCTTGAAGGGCCGTCGCATCTTGCAGGCACGGTCTTCGATCATAACGATGGAGTTTATGAAGTGTTGTTCCTGATCATGGAGCCTGGGACCTATAAAATCAACATGATACTAGATTATACGTTGTGTGATGGAGTGATTGATCCTCCAATGGATTGGTTCAAAAATGGTAAAGTAATACCCTTTATTGTCACTAAACGAAGAATTGCCTGATTTCATACCGTGGGGGACTAGGTACGAGTCTGTTAATTATGGGATTAGCAACTATTGATCCCCATAGTCAGAAAGAGCACACCGAGATTCATGAAATCCCCAAGTTTGGTGTTAATCAGGCTAGTTTTGACCGAGATACAGGCATTTAAAAACGAACAAAATTACAAAGAAATGTATGGAAATGCGGACAAATCTGGACAAATTAAATGCCTTTATCTCGGTCAAAACTAGCCTGATTAACACCAAACTTGGGAATTTTATGAGTCTCGGTGTGCTCTTTCTGACTATGGGGATCAATAGTTGCTAATCCCATAATTAACAGACTCGTACCTAGTCCCTCACGGTATGAAATCAAGCAATTGTCATGAACGACAAGTGAAGATCAAATCCCGAGGAGAGACTCCCATATCAAAAAGACGAGGGTGCTTGTCGCACCTACACAGGAGTTAAAAAACTGGGTATGGTACGTCTTAAAGTGTTCATCCTTAAAAGGGTCCACAGAGGGAGCTTTTGTGGTTCCTTTAGGGGTATTGAGACGAAGCCAGTGTCAGTCAATGTATTGTTGTAGTATTGGTAAATCTCTAGGTGAAAAAGTTTCATGCCACGCCCACAAAGCAGGAACTTGGAACTTCTAACGTGTTTTTTTTTTCAAAATTTTCGACGAACGCCACTGTCCTTTTTGTACTGGAGTGGCTTGGGGTAATCAAGTATTCCCTTAAGAATATCAACAAAACTATAAAGCTTTCCAAGTAGTTCGTTGAGGTAAAAGAAAACCACAGCAAGAACGTCGACACCAATGTTCACGGATCAAAAATACTTACATACTTTGGTGTTAAAGTGCCTGTGGGGTTATGGGCCTTCAGCGTTTTTTTTAGTCCCTGCTTCCATCACGACTCTTGATTCAAATAAATGCTCGGACGTTTTAATTGGTTCTTGTTTGAATTTGTTGCGATTGGCCAGATATGATAACTTTGGTTTTGGATGTTGTGTTAAACTGAATCCATGAGAAAATCGCTCCGCTCATGTACTGTATGTATCCATTAAGTGTATTTAAAGAATTCCTGGATACCTGTCGAGTATTTCAAACCAAATGCGAGTAAACATTTAATACACTCTTGATACGCGAGCAATGAATAGTGAGAGTTTTGATAACAAGTAATGACAGCTTTTAAATCTTGACTTCTTATTCTAAATGAACAATAATTTGGGTACGATGTGCAAACTTTGCCTTCAAGTTATATAAACAATCGCCTCCACTTGGCGCGAAAATATGCTAGGATATTTGTCCTTGGACATTATCTGTTCCGAGAAGCGAACAGTTTTCCGAGAGCGTAGCTCTAGGAAACCCGTGAGCTTCGTGGAACAGATAATGTCCAAGGACAACTATCTGAGCATACTTTTGCCCCAAATGGAGGCTATCGCGTTTATTAATTTATCCTTCAAATCTTTTTTGCAACGCGCCGCGCAGTTTTGAAAACTCGGGAATATCAACCTCTTACTAACCACGCGCGAGGGCCGATTGGGGAATAGTGGCCCGAGGTCGTGGCAGTGCGGACCGAGCGAAGCGAGATCCGTA
>JAHPZR010042120.1:0-17500 GCA_019787425.1 Platygyra sinensis | reverse complement strand
CTTGATTTCATACCGTGAGGGACTAGGTACGAGTCTGTTAATTATGGGATTAGCAACTATTGATCCCCATAGTCAGAAAGAGCACACCGAGACTCATAAAATTCCCAAGTTTGGTGTTAATCAGGCTAGTTTTGACCGAGATAAAGGCATTTAATTTGTCCAGATTTGTCCGCATTTCCATACATTTCTTTGTAATTTTGTTCGTTTTTAAATGCCTGTATCTCGGTCAAAACTAGCCTGATTAACACCAAACTTGGGGATTTCATGAATCTCGGTGTGCTCTTTCTGACTATGGGGATCAATAGTTGCTAATCCCATAATTAACAGACTCGTACCTAGTCCCCCACGGTATGAAATCAGGCAATTCTTCGTTTAGTGACAATAAAGGGTATTACTTTACCATTTTTGAACCAATCCATTGGAGGATCAATCACTCCATCACACAACGTATAATCTAGTATCATGTTGATTTTATAGGTCCCAGGCTCCATGATCAGGAACAACACTTCATAAACTCCATCGTTATGATCGAAGACCGTGCCTGCAAGATGCGACGGCCCTTCAAGGTACACTCTCCACGAATCCCCGCCAAACGTCTTTCGCTCGGCCCCATGTGTGCGGGACTGCACAAAAAACCGACTGTACTCCCCTGCGGGGCGAATTTGAACACTAAATATTTCGCTGTCTTCTGTGGATGTTTTAAATCTGAAACAACATTTAATCATTTATAAATTAGACACATCCCTTTTTGCATTCAGTCAACAACAGGCCTGTGGAAAGAGTGCGTTGTCAAAAACCTAAACATCCGTTTATAGATTGGCTGAAGATGCTAATTTCCTTTCACTGTTGCGTAGCTACCATTTTCTACTTACGTGTTGCAGACCTATTTTTCGTCACGTGTTCATCACGTGAGCAGAGAATGCACGACTCTTTGTTATGGAATAGGAATATTAAAAAGTACATTGTTTCCTTTTTTACATGGTTTGAGATCTCGACGCCTGTCCTTACTGAGGGGAAATGATCAACCATCAGAAAAGTTTCAGTTAGCTTCTAAGTCTTAATATTCATTAAGTTTTGATTTATTATTTAGGAGACGGGAGAGTGGAACGGGCAGTGATCAATGATCGAAATAAATTCTATTTTGCTCCGATTGATCCTAATAAAATTTGGGGTAACTCAAATATCTTGTCATGTTTTTCTGGGAAGGGCATGTCATTTAGATTTTCCACACATTCCTTTACAATTTATGTATTTATGACACTAATCATTGGTAAGAAAGCGTTATTAATTTCTGCCTGTTTACAACTTGCCTTTGATATTGTTTTTCATTGTTCCTTCTGTAATGAAGATTCTGACATGGTTTTTGTAGACTTTGCCAATCCAGTCGCCACTTTCGCTGCCGACACCAGTTGACCTTAAATTCATCGTATATCGAAGCTCTGGCTCTCAGCTGAAACGCAACAACCCGGATGATAAAAAGCCATACTTCCCACCGGTGTAGCATAACAAGTTTTTACGAAAGCACGAACCACAAGGCTTAGCCGTGGAGTCAGTCAACCATTAAAGAAGGCCACGACCTTCACAAAGACCAGCTTTGGTTTTTCACCTTAATAAGCTGTTAGTTCAGCGCTAAACTTTTAATGCCCGTTTCTTATTAACCTTATGTCTTTTTAACATGTTGATTCTGTTTTTACAGTGAAATTTGATGACTTAGACGTGTTTACGAGCTCTGCAGCCATCTTCATTATTTATGCTTTTCGGTAAAATAGTTAGGTGGACCATTATTGTTTCTACTGGTTATTTTAACGCCTGAGTTCTTTAAACACTTGAAAATTGCCTTAAACTCTTTTCAGTTCTCTTCAATTTTCTCATTTAGTTCTTTTGTGTTTTTAATGTTTCACTGAACTAAAACAAAACAAAAGTGGAAACAAACAGGTGGAATTTGAAAACATAAGTTATTCCTTCACTTCGACGATTCAAAGTAGCATTTAAGCAAGCAGGTATAACGGAAATAACCTTTGATGGCTGGATGGAAGTATTATGCAATTCAGGCAAACTTATTCTATAATGTGATGAAATCGAGATCTAAATTTTCACTTTTTGCTTGAGATGATCTAAGAAAAATAAGCTTAGTTCCCCTTTTCACTAAAAGCTTCAGTCGACGAATTTTCGACAACCTTGTCCGCTTCACAGGGCGCAGCACGTATAAATTTCATTTTCTACATTGATTATGCTGTTCACACAAGATATCCGGAATCGGCAAACAAATGGAACAGTTCATAAAGCGTCAATGTGGACTGGAAGCGTGGTTGCTGAGCGGGCATTAGCCTCTTCGAGGGTGGTTCGAATCCCACCGCTGCTGTGCATTTTCTGATAATATAAGACCATCCATTTCCGCTGGATTCAGCTTGCGAGCTCATGAGAACGGGACTATTATTAGCTGTTATTAAAAGTTCCCTGCTAGAGAATTCGCGGTAAAAGCTGTATTTCTATTCTAGATTTAGATGGGCAATAGTTTATGATCTCTGTGAAGTCATGGTTGACTCAACCATGCCGTAGGCTGAATCAACTATCGCCTCATAGAAATGTAGTACGCTCATAATCTCACTGTTTTAGCGGAATGAATAGTATTCTATTAATATTCCGTAGTGCCGTGGTATTTTTTATTTGCTGCAACAGTGAACACTGTCAAATGCCTTTTCAAAATCTATTAATGTAGATATTTCTCTGCCATTCATTGCACTGGTATCAGTGTATCAGGAGCAAACTCAGCGTTTATCCTGGCGACTTAGGCCCGGGGACTTACGGTTCTTGCGGGACTTTACGGCCTTGATGACTTCCTTCCGCCGGGTGGGAGGATCTGTGTTAATAATATCTAGATCTCCTGGCGTTAGCACTAATATGTTTTTCTTTCTTCTAACTTCTGAGGAATCTTATTCCAGTTCTTTTAAGAACTGGAATGAGCTTTAAAAAGCAATATTTAATTTATTTTTATTTGATGTTAATTAGCGTGCAGCTAGATGTTTTAACGATTATTAATTACCTGATACCATCGATTAATATCGATAAATCGATTAACCACCTAATCGATGATTGCTTTTCATCGATATATTAGGCCGGGTTTATGACAAAATGGTTGAGGTCAAAGTTAGGATATGGAGAACTTTGCGTGGGTTAAACTTCAATTTACAAGGATGAAAACAAAAAGAATGCAGTGAGATGGAAGTACAGTGGAACCTCGCCTTACGACCACCCCGTTCATACGACCACCTCGTTTTTACGGCCACTTTATTCTGGCCCGAAAAAAAGCTCAGTCAGTCATTTTCCTATTTAAAGAACCCCTTTAATACGACCACCCCGTTAATAAGACCAGTTTTCCATGGCCCTTAGGTGGTCGTATTAACGGGGTTCCACTGTAAAGATGCAAAATAAAACCAACTGTGAAAATGGCACGTGTAAAAACAAAATACAAACAAACAAAAACAGAAAAGCACACAGAAAGCAAAATAACATAATACCAAATGCATCCCTTGTAAGCCTTAAAACTAATTTTCTATTATAGATTCCTGCCCAAATATAAGAAAGGAGACAGACAACCTAACATAGCTTTCTGTGGTCAACCTTGTTCACGGAACACCAAGTTAGGGCCGTCATAAAGTACTTTTCCAAAGGCTTGACCTGTACTCTAGCTCTGACGTCATTTAACTGACAACAACAATATAGAAAGCAACGGAAATTTCATGAATTGCTTGTCATCAGAAGCCGTCACGATCCATGCATATGTTCTGTCGATAAATTACTTTTGCAATATTGTGAGCGAACATCATGGAATCACAAAGTACCAAGGTAGAAAGCTGCTCACCCTAAGGCCAAAATTTTGGACATTTTGCTATACTAAATTAAAACAGCTAACAAATGTAGCAAGATGGCTAAAGTATACGATAAACAACTGATCATAAGAATGACTTGCATGAGTACACTTCGTATTGTTCTGTAAACATGCTGATGGAATAATTATGAGTAACATTGAAAAGCTATATCACCGCACAAACATCGAACGAAAATTCAATAAAATAAAATTCCAAAATGTATTAGCTGTTACTGGAGTTTCTAACGTATGTTTGCTCGCCAACGGTTTCAGAAGCCAGATTTTTCTTTGCTTGACACGCTTTCCCCTGAGATCACCTGGCGGGGAGCTATGTCGCTGGCAACATATCGACGCAATTTTGGGAACCAAACGCTCAGTTAAAAAAAGCTGTAAAAGAAAGCGTCTGCTTCATTCAGGGGAAGGAAACATGATGTTCCAATCATCTTCGTTTTACCCATTGGATTAGGCAGCTTTTATATTAGTTAGTTAATTGCTAAGTATTTTTTTGAGGACCCCACTGAAAACCGCTATAGCGAGTTAGGTTCCCTCGCTAAATAGTGTTGTTATTATTATAAACAAAACACATCGTTCGTAGTTTTCGCTCTGATGAGTCTATTCGTGTTTGGCCTCTAAGACAATGTACCCTCGACTCTTGCCTGTAACAACGTCTATTGGCAACATCGCTTGAAATATCAGCTCAACAGGAATCCAATGTGGCGGATACTTGTATCTTGCTGTATCTAATATCAATACAGAGTTTGTTTCTCTGTCCAATGCAGCAACGGGACTATAGTGACCACCTCCGAATTGTCCGACAGCCTCTCTTGAATACGATATCGCCATTAACTCTTTTGGAATTTCGTCGTTGTAATTTTTATCCCTGGCTTGTCTCCCTCCAGTGCACACTCTCTCAAGGTTTTGAATAAATTTCTCGAAATGCACTATCGAGTTATTGGGTCTCACAATAGTTGCAATAGCCCCATTGCATTCTGCTAAACAAACAAATTCATCTAACGTAGTTCCAGGTCCTTTGACATCGTCCTTATAAAAACAGTTGTCTAACAGTTCGTCTGTATACCATCGCCAAATAGATTTCCACTTGCGTCGAGGATCTATCTGCAAGGAGTTCAAAATAATGGCTAACGTACTGAGCCCACTGTAAGCAAGTTTTGATTGTGTATTATAGCATGATGACAGAGTTAAAAAAGGGACTGCATAACCAGTTTGTAGAGTACGACAGAGACGAATTCTGGAATCAGAGGATCTGTAATCAAGAAGATTTTTAGGAAGTGTACAGCCGTAGAATGTCTCCGATAGATGAACTGACATGTCCGACTCTGTACTGATTATGTACAGACCTGTATAAGTTAAACAATTCCCAGCGTGTTGCCACTCTCCGTTTGTGTCGTCACAGGAAATGCTTAATTTTCAAATTTCAAGTGGGATGTGATCAGCTGATGTGATGTGATTGTGATGTCAACTAAATCCATATTTCATGCTTAACCGTAAAGAAGACAGTTGTGCTTACATTTTTGACGTAGGCCAGGTTACATAGCATGTGTTTACGTTATACTAAAAGTGGGGCGTATTTTGCGGACTGATTAATAAGGGGGGTTTCCCTCCCCGGAAACAGCCTATATCAAAAAAAATAACTTATGCACTTTTTGTAAAAGTTACCAACGAATGCCATTTTAGGCCAACCCGGGAAACAACTTGTTTAGGTTTAACACAAGATTTACCAAGAAACTGGAGTTACTGAATGAAAACAAACAAAAAATTTGCATTAAACAGTATCTCCCCCCTATGAGTTGTGTAGAAAGCTCCTGAAGACTTGTATGAAGGCGAACCCAAGTTTTGCCACGCACGGCGGGGGGGGGTCGGCTCGGACCTCCCTTTTACGCACTTCTCAACTAAAAACAGATATTTGCAAAGTGCCACATAACCTCCAAAATTTTTTTTTTTCGCTTAATCGAATCTACTTGTTATTCGAAGCATTTGCAAAGTTCGCGGGCTTGACGTGTTGCAACGACCGAGTATGGGGGGGCGGCGGTTGCTGATGACCGTCTACCCAGGAACCAAAACACAATGGCGCCTCAGCCTGCTCTCCGTATTTTGCTTCGAGAAAATGGAAAGCAAAAATTAAATCTTTTCCAAGTAAAAATGTTGGGACTAAAACACATCAGAGTTTTGGTTTTACAGCGGGTTATCAGTCACACGCGCCCTCCACCACGATTTTTTTCATTTCGAAAAAACTACGTTTTTTGGTGGGACGTCAAATCAAATGTATCCATGACAATAACGGCGAGCAGAGTTTCCAGAACCATTATTTCAGTGTCAATTCTCGGAGTATCTGAGTTGCTCTTTCATCTTTACTTGACTCGTCAATAAACAGAGACTGAAAAGTAAGACTTATAAAATCGTTTGGAAGCGCCTTTTTCGTTTGTTTCGCTCACGGGCAATGTTTTGAGGCTGCAAATTTACAAAAAGTGTACAACCACAAACAACATGAGAATGGAAACTAAATAATAAAGTAATAAACTTTATTACAGAATTGAACTACAAAAAATCGTGACTGCCTTTATCTTTTCGTGCGGCTTTCATTACCTTTTTATTACTGATTAATCCCACTTGCCATTTTTTAACGGTGGCCGAGAGTTGGCCATTATAAAAGTGAAAAAATTTCAAAATCCGAAAAAATCCGATTTCCAAAAGTGAAAATTTCTAAAAACTTGGCAAGTCGATTTTTAAGGTGAAAAAACTTAAGATTCAAACTTACCTAGTGCAAAGTTCATTTCCATAATTGGAAATTCAAAAGCCATAATTGACATTGGGACAATTGCTAAATTCGCGTAGTTTGCGGAAACGCAGTTCTCAATTCTCAGTTTTTCACATTTGACCACCCTCCCCTCCTCCCCCTCCCCTAACGTTTTTTCTTCGTAGAGGCGTGGGGGGGGGGGGGGGGCAGCATCACAACGGGGATATTGTACTTTGCGCAGCATAAACACACATGGCAAATTACAGGGGTGGTCAAAACTCGGCAAAAGCGACATGCCGATAACAGCGGAAAACCCCATGCAGACGTACTGACCTCTAAGAAATTTACTATGGCAACAGTCTTACGGCTTAATTCTACTTTAAAATTCCTCTGTATAGCACAACAATGAAGTGCCCTTCACAAACAAGAGTGAAGCAACAAAAAAGGTTTAGAGGCCGAACTAGAGAACGGCCAAAGGTACAAATGGTCAAGAAACCGTAGGAATCGTGCAGGCTAGTCAACCTCGGGAGTCGTGTAGGCCAGTGACCAAACTTTTTAATGATTCACGTTTGCGGATGATCCTCTGTTGACAAAAAAAATGGCGGACTTCGGGAAATATTCGCCCCAGTACACCACTCCCGAAGAAAAAAGTTGGGGGTAAAGGGGGGAGGGGGGGGTGGGTCAAAGTGGGAAACTGAGAATTGAGAACTGCGTTTTCGTAACTGCGAATTCGAAATTGTCCAATGTCAATTATGGCTTTAGAATTTCCAATTATGGAAATGAATTTTGCACTTAGTGAGTTTGAATTTAAAGTTTTCACTTTAGAAATCGACTTTCAGTTTAGAATTTTAACTTCTGGAAATCGATTTTCGAATTTGAATGTTTTACTTTTAATGGCCACTCTCGGCCACCGTAGTTGGCGGTTTGCTTTGCATATGATTTGCCTGTCTGCAATTCCAACCACGCTTGAAACTCGTGAAGATAGATCTCTGGATTATGTTTTAGCAAAGCGAATGACGAGTATTTCTGCGGCGAAAATAATCTGCATCCATAACAAGCTGATAAGAAGTCAATCTCCTCATACAGCGACTCATTTCAGAGGCCAACTTTCTCAGCTACCTTGTATCTTTCGTTTCTTTGACTTTCTCTTTGGCGGATCGCTTACGACTCTAGTTTTGTTTTCAAACGCCGCCTTCTTCACAAACGTTTCAATTCGCTCGCAAAAAGTGTTTCTGCCATGCAATTCAAAGACAAAACACGTTTTCTCTACAAAATAGCCCTCAATCTCAGCGAAATTGCAAATTACTTTGTCATAATAACTGAGCGATTATTCCTGATCCAACGACGATCGTATATGGCCGTGAAACTGACACGAAATGAACACGGCTATTGTCATGGATACGTTTGATTGACGTCCACCAAAACTTAGTCTTTGAAATGGGAAAAAATCGTTGAAGGGCGCGTGTGACTGATAACCGCTGTAAGAATCATTTCTTTTTCATCGCTGGAGTCAGAGTTAAGTTTCGATTCGAAAGACTCCGAAATACACTTCGATCGAGCACGTTCGACAACTGTGAAATCACTGCTTGGAGCTTTGAGAGGACCGAGAGCTCTTTGCAATATTTCAAGCGACGACGGGAAGGACCTCTTTGCGGACGTGTTGCTTGTATATTGGTAATGGAAAGCTAGATACGAAGTGGAGGAGCAGGAAAACGAAAAGCAGGAAAGAAAACTCAAGGACTGCTTTGGATGGTAAATTTATTACCTAAACACAAGGTGCCCACGACTGTTTAAAGCCCGCTTACAGTTGTCGTTAGCGAGAAGGTATTTTGTCAAGGTATGGTTGTTCTATTAAATCCAGCTTGTATTTTACTTTCTGGAATGCGTCATGGTTATAATAAGAGCGAAGTACGTGTTGCAGTTTTCGAGACGTGATGACCTCCAAAACACTGGCTTCGATCCGGCGATTGAAAATCGTAGAATTGTTTGGACCTTTATCAGTTTTTGAAGCTGGGTGAAGCAAGGCGGAAGGAAGCATTTCATACAATTACCGATTTCACATTGTTACACGTTTTAACTCCAAATAACCGACGTAAATTTTCTCAATGTTTGCTGTGAAATTCGTCGGATAAGCGAACAGGATGTGTTCCCTAAGCGGTCTGCAGATATAATATTACGCGGTCTTATTTTCGACACTATCAGACTATTGCACAGAGTTTTGGTCCGCGAACTGCGGTCTTCCAAACCTTCGAAAAACTCTGTGAGTTTAACAATTTTGTTATCATGTAATTTTAAAAGATTAGCCGTCGACTTTTACCTGAAGCTAAAGAGAAATAAGTGTTGGTTGGCGGCGTATAGTTGGGACTTTAAGGGGGACCTGATGGGATTTGGAAGGGGGGGGGGGGGTCACCCCCAAAAAATCGGCCTTAAAGGGAGGGCCATCTAAGAAAAATAAAGGAAAAGGGGGGGTCACTTAAAATATTTTAGTGATACTCTAAGATGGGATATGTTTTACTATTTCTTAAAAAAACATATCCCCACAGAAATAAACAAAGAAAGTTTTAAATCTATTAGTGTTAATGCTGTCGCATTAGATTTTGTACAACGGTATTTTGTGATATAGTTACCAGTTTTCCGCTCGGACAAGTGTCCCATGTTTTCCCAAGCGTGCACGCGTTTCACTGTTCGAGACAAGGTTGTACCTCGGCGGATCTATGCGAATTTCACAGCGTTAAATTTGTTGTATTTCAAGGATCTTATGGTCAACGGTCTTTACTCATCCTATACACGGAAAGGTTCAACGGAAATGGAGGGCGTTGTAAACAAAGAAACTTACGGGGCGATTAAAGGTACAAACAGTTTTGTTTAGCCGAGTGTTTAATCTTCAGAACAGTATTTGCTATCGAAGGTTACAATTAGAGACGTTTCCACGGCAACAGACTACAATTTTAAAGCTACGGAACTTAAGGTCATTCCTCAGTATTGCATTGCAAATCCCTACTGCGCACGATTTTTTCGTCAAAAGCGCCCGCAAATGAGCGCATGCACGTACACAACGAAAGAAATTTCCCTCAGGCTAAGTTCGATGACCAAATAAATGTTCCTTTTCTTTTAAATGAGCATGGTGGCCTGTGTTTTATCGCACAATAATAGTGTACATATTATCCTCTTTAATTTAAAAAAAAAATTAAAAAACTTTACTGGACAGAAAAATGATATGGGTGAAAGCGTGCAAAAAACCGTACTCTGGAATGCAAATTGACCGCGAAAACAAAGACTATACAAACGCTTTAATTTACGTCCACGTCGTTTTAAATGGTGTGATTTTTCCACAAATTTCATATGATATTGTTCTATATACTCGACACCTTCTACCTGTCAGGATTTTTCCCAAGTATTAGTTGAATAAACTATGCATCTACCTACCTAAAAATATAACTTGGACCGATGAATAAAGCACGTGATTAGCACGAGGACAGGCATAAATTGAATAAGATTTACCAGAGACGGGTAAATCTTACTCAATTTACATCTCCGTGATAATGGTGACCCATCATTTTTGTGTTTTTCGAAACAGTGCTTGGTAGAAAACATTCAAGGAAAGTTTAAAAAAAAATCATCGGTAACTTTAATTTCTGAGGAATCACCTTAATGAACAAAAAAGGGTTTCTTTCTTTATATTTAATTTTCCTCTCTGTATTGTTACCCCGGGTGCCAGAGGTTTTTTTCTCGTTAGGAGCGACAGAATTGAGCGGCGAAGCCGCGAAGGCAAAGACCTCTGGTACCCAGGGTATGTATTGTTGGATTTTGTAATCTTTTTTTCTTATTTTTCCCTTAAAGCTTATCAAATACAATATAGGTAACATAGCAGTTGCTTGATCAGAATACAATGGCCAAAGCTACCTGCAAGCTGATAAAGGCCTGTAAACTATCTTGAAGAAATAAAGTTACTGTTAAAACACACTTATGTCCGAAATTGAACGCAGGTATTGTTTAATTAGTACTTCATGTTTGGCAGGGTTATTTGACATTTTCATATTACTTCATATCTGACAGAATTGTGTGTTTTGGTGACTTTTTACCAATGAGGACACTTAGTGAGTCACTTAGTGAGTCATAAGGAGTTTGAATCTCATTAGCGTTCAATCCTGGACATATCTCTTAAAACATTGATTCTCCCGGCTAATTTTCTTCAAGCTCTTCCTCGTCGCTTGTGCTGCTGTGGGAGTCGCTTTCGCTCTTTTCAGGCAGCGCATACTCTTCAGGGAACAGGAAGCAGTGCACCTCATCTCTAACCTCTGGCTTGAGCTTGTGATTGTTCTGTTTCCTGCCGCATGGCTGTAGTGGTTTGATTGCAGAGACTGTGTAATATATGGCACATCAAAGCAAAACAAATCTTGTTTCTTGTTAAGCAAAAGTTTTTCGTTTTATACTTTGTTAGAGAATAAAAATGCAAGCTAAGGTGTATTTTATTAAGTGACTCATTCGTCATTAAATTGTTAAGGGAAAACTTGTTTTTGTTGTTGGGTAATATAATCGTGTAATATTCCTGAGCATTAAAATAGGGTTACTTGATTTCTCTATCTCACTACTGATCAAATAATAATTCACCTTACACTATGTTATGTAGTTTTTACCTTAGAAGGAAAACTTGAGTTTATTCATATTTATCGAGCACCATCATTTTCGGGACTTTCCAGCTGTATTTACTCGGTTGCTATGGTTAGTTTCTCTTGGCGTTAGTCGAGATAAGGAAATAAATCCGATGTCCAGTTTTTGGAAGCGCTCTTTCTGGAAATAATCATTTGTGAATCTATGGCCTATAACAATTTTGCTGTGTAATTTTTCAGCCAAACTTTCTTCGTTTAGTAGTCCTTTTTGGACATTGAAATATAGTTGTCTAATTAAAGTACGTTCTCGTTAATACCTCGCACAAAAGGCCAGGAAAAGTGTATTTATCTTAATCAGTACTGAGGTGTTTGTTTGCATATGTTTAAACTCAAGAGCACGTACAGAGATAATGATATGGAGTAGGCGGGCTTATGGTTTTGGAAAAGACTAACTTAGTGTTATCTTTAACTTTTAATCGGTAAAAACCAAGATTGTAACTTTTATATCATTCACGTTACTTTGTTTGGGTCAACCACTTAGGAATAGTTGGTTAAAATCAAAGAACAAAATATTTTAGTCAAGCTTGAGTCCTCGAAGGAAAATATGCTAAGTAGTCTGGTGCGCAGTCGCAAAAGAGTCTTATGTGAACTGCGCATGACGTTACGTTAGCGTAGTTGACAGTTTGACAGTGATTTGACGGATCATGTGGTTGACCCCATAAAAGAAACGTGAGAAGTGAATCTTTAATAGTTGCAGTCTAACGTAGTTGAAGTAGTTGCTGTGATAGTTAAGGTCAGGGAAGAGTGAAAGCAGAACAACATTGTAACAGCAATCGTTGGAAATAAAAGAGAGAAGTAATCAAACAACAGAGTGTTGAAGTAGCTGGCTAATCCCCGTCGAAGCTGCTTTAACAAGCTTTACGCATCTCGATGTAGTAGGTTTCAGCAAGAAGAGGGCAGAGGAGCCGGCAAAGGAAAGCCAGAAGGCGACGGAGAAAAATTATGAGGATTATGCTTAGAAAGTTTTTTCGAAGATCCGACAAAACTTAGAAGGCTCCGAGTGCCAGAACTAAACAAATACCTCAAACACCATAGACTAGACAAGCATCTGAAGAGCACCAAAAATGACAAGGTTAAGGTAATTACCAGACACTGGCTTCTCCAAATGAATCCTGAAGGAACTGATCTGCTACAAACAGGATTGAAAGAAACAGATGAAGCTGAAAATGAACCTTTGCTAGACAGTGATAACGACGATAGCGATGAAGACGACAACGGTGGAAGCGAAAGCAGCAGTGATGAGGAGAATGAAAATGGTTGTATTGACTCTGGTGGTAGAGACGAATCGAATGATGTCATTCTTGCCTTCATCGATGACGAAGAAGAAGTTGAGAGGACTGAGAGGCCAGCCACAACACGTTTGGGAAGAGCCATAACCAGAAGATTAGAAATTGATTTTTTTTTCAACGAATTCAGAGCGAGCTGGCACATTTCTTTTTTGCTGACTTTATAGTATACAATAGAAAGTGACAGATGCAACTGTAGTATGAAAGGTAACACCTTGATAATGCCAAAACATACTATGCTACTGCACAGTATATATAGCTAGTTTAATTTCTCTTTCTTTTGATTTGTGTTTTTTTTTAACCGAAGAGCACTCTGTAGTATAGGGATTGTAAATTTCATCTGCATAGTGAGCACAATAACGTCAAGCAGGGGAAACATAGAGAATATAAAAAAGGTAAAATCTTGAGGGAGGGTTAAATATTTTTTTATGAGGGGGGTCATGCGATTTTTAAATGGTGCTTTCCAAATTCCACAAGCCCCTCCTCCCCCATAAAAAACGAACGGTCCCTTATTTACATATCAGTAAGCTTTTATCGGTCGTAATGCGTCCGAGCGGCGTAATTTAATGATCGCACGACTTTGCCGGATATGTTATAAACAGTGTGGGATTGAAGATGTAGGTTGTCGTTAGTATCTCCACAAATTGCTGGTTGGTTTTCAGTGGCAAAAAAAAAAATTGAAAATAGCGTTTGAAAGTCTGAGGAACAAATTCCACTGAGAGTTCTTCAATGGTTCTCACAGAGTTAGTTCGCTTGTTCGATAATTCGACAAAATCAACCATCGTCTGCGTTTTAATTGTACTATTGACCGATCATCGCCATTAAATTGTACAGTATATCTTTCTTTAAATCTGGGATATTGCTGCAACAACCAATAGCACCTCTGGCGGACGTTTCTGCGCACTTTTCGAATATGTTTTGCATCATCCTCAAGGGAATGAGAGGACGGGAGATAGTCGATCTTCCTGGGTAGACGTCACAACAGCTGCTTTGGACCCATTCTCCTCAGCCTCGGTCGTGCAACAAAAAATGGCGGTGTTTTGGAGCTATTTTCGAGATTTCGTCGGGGCACAGGATTTATCCCAATCGAAAAATTTTTTCGCAGAAGTATTTCAAATACCAAATAGATGCGTTTTAGTGAGAAAAAAAAATTGGGCTGGGTGTAGTTTAATCTTTCGTGCAGTTCCCTTTGATGCACCTAAAATTGAAAGTGGTTAAAAATTTGATCATGTTAATGAAAAACACGATACCAAAGCAGAGTCAAGTGATGTCAATTTTAGCCATTTGATGCTGTCACAGCGTCTTTCTCAAGTGAATACGGCTACAAAATGGAAGAAAGTGAGGCGGCTGTCATACCAGGAGAAGAAAACAACTTCAGAAGGAGAATTTGCGAGGCCTTGGAATTCTGCGCCAGTCCTCGACGCTCAATCGAGATTGTTGATTTGAAGCTCTGGCCCTACCGTGTACGGAGAGGTTTTGGCAAGTGACTTGGTTCACCCAAGCTCAGGAGACAGATAGATTCTCGCCAAATTTATGTAAGAAAGACGTTGTGATAGCGTAGAAAGCTAAAACATTGACTTTGATACGGTATGTCGCCTCCTATTATAGCAGAGCCCCACAATTATAGAAACCCGTGAATCGCTTTTCTCAAGGTGAAAATGGTTGCTCGTGGGCGCGTACGCAAGACGACGGCGACTACATCCACGACGATGTGACACAACATGGCAACATCCATTTTATGGCCAATAGCCTTATTCACGGTTAGGTTTTCGTACTTGCATTACAATGTAATCCAGCGTGGATGCGAGACAATTTCGGGCTAAAACTAAACTAGTAATAGTTCACACTAAATCTGCCCCCGCTTCTATTTTATCCGTCAAGGATATAAAATTCTTATAAAAATTCCATTGCGCTAAAGGAAACTATTATTTATTGTATGAACTGAAATTTTATATTTTTTGTAAACTATATCACTCACACTGTTCAAATAACTTGGGCATCTTATCATAAATATGATCAAAAGAATCAACATTCTGTGTGAACTCATTCTATAAAATGATACTCTTTACATAATACTCTCACGAAGTGCATTCTGGAAAAAAATATCAAACCACTCTGTTGTTCTAGTTTGATACTGAAACAAATAATTTGTCTTGATATAAGAGGACTCTACGAGCAAACAGAAGTCGAGATTTATTTTCCGAGATGTAAACAGAAGTATCGCGTTACAGTCGCCATATATGCAAATTATAGAGTCAAGCTTTTTGTCCTCCATGAAAACGCCGCAAAACATTTACTTTTACATTTGGATCCCTGCCAGTCAACCCAGCCGTCACATGGGTTCTACGCCACGTAAGATTACTCAGTAAAAATAAGCGACCAAAATAAACGTGATCTTTATACCTGTGGTGTTTGGGTCGAGTCTGTCGACCCCGTTGCTGATTTGTGTCCGACAGATCAACTTCTGTACCAAACAGTTCAATCTGGTACTGCTGAACAACCTTTGAATTTAAGATATGAAGAAATCACTGTGATGACAGATACCAGCCCGAAAATATATTTTGGCAAGATCCTCTCCTCCTCGTGCAGCAAATAAAATCTCCTCCTCGTGTTCGCGGTTGCAAGAATTACCCATGTAGCGTTGCCTAACGAGCTGACTGAAAAATTAACCGGGACCACCGTGCGCGCCTAGTTTCGTCAAATCGGGATTGATTCGCATACTACACCAATATTTCACACATGCTTTATATGTATACGCGGGGGAGACTATAATGCCTCCTCGGGTTTTGGCCTCTGGGCCAAAACCCTGCGGGGGCAAAAATAGCTTGAAATTGCCAAAGGTACTTTTGTAAAATAGCTTCTCGTTCCACCGAAAAACAAAGCCGAAAGAAATAAGCATCCTTCTCCGAAAAAGTGCTTTTAAATTTCTGTTCGCTTATGACATAATACAAACTAAGTCAAAACATAACGTTCTTAATCAACCATAGAGAGCAGAGACCATATTTTTGTGGTCATCGGTCGTTACGGTTCGTGCATCTTTTTCTGTCAAAACGCTTCTGTATCGTGATTATTGCATTTAGTGGAAAAACCTTTATGCATAACTAAACAGGTAAATAGCATTTTAAACTCCTGAAAAGTAGCCACAGGACAAGTTAAAACGGATCAACAATTGCAGCTAATTGCGGCCTACGACTTGATAGAGCAGTGGAGTACTCACTTAGTACTGGACCTCTTAAGCATTCCCAAGAACATGAGAGGTCTGAAAACATATTGGTTAAATAATAGCCCTTTTCACGGCGAACTTTGCGTTAGACTACATTGTAACGCTAATGAGAAAAATTAATCGTGAAAAGAGCTATTGTCAATGAAAAATTTAGAGCATCTAACGCCTTCTAAAGTTATGTATACATCCCGAATATTTTGATGTGCTCTTTTGTACTGTGGGAATGACCACTGTGCTGCCTTTTGTTTAGCCGTTGTAGATGATTACCTCTTTTGTATTGGTTCTTGGAATTGGAAAATTTACTGCGATGGTCACTCTTCACTTTCATTTACTACCGCAGTGCAAATATGAACTTCTTTCATATATACTTTACGTCAATACACACATACATACATACATACATACATACATACATACATACATACACTGATACTTCAAGTGAACTCTATATAAACCAACTAATCGAACGTTGTCATCTAGATCCTGACGAGTGGAAAACACTCCCACGAAACAGTTCTGTCGATCAAATAAAATGTATGAGAACTAGTACAGGCCACTTTCTTCATATATGTAATTATAAATAATCCGGCCAGATTTAATTAGCTTGGGATGCAGTTGCTACTTTCAACGAATATCTTCTTTGCTTGTGGCGTTCTCTCGCGAGAACCCAAACTGACCTGCCGGCAAGTTCAGTCGTAGGCAATGCCTTGATACAATTTTGCATGCCAGATACTCTTATTTGAGATTGACTGTGAAACAAATCGACTGCATTTTTAGGTGCGGGCTTAATATTAAACAAAAAACAACGGTAGAATCAAATGCTCAAAGAAAAAAACAAAACAAAAACAAAAAGAACTAAATGTACGTTTTCATGCACCACTTCCGTTATGAAGAGTCTATTCGTGTTTGGCCTCTAAGACAATGTACCCTCGACTCTTGCCTGTAACAACGTCTATTGGCAACATCGCTTGAAATATCAGCTCAACAGGAATCCAATGTGGCGGATACTTGTATCTTGCTGTATCTAACATCAATACAGAGTTTGTTTCTCTGTCCAATGCAGCAACGGGACTATAGTGACCACCTCCGAATTGTCCGACAGCCTCCCTCGAATATTCTTTCGGAATTTCATCGTTGTTGTTTTTATCGCTGGGCTGTTCAGCTCCAGTGCCCACTCTCTGCAGGCTTTGAACAAATTTCTCGAATTGTACAATCGAGTTATTGGGTCTCACAATAGTTGCAATAGCCCCATTGCATTCTGCCAAGTATACAAATTCTTCTAAAGTAGTCCCAGGCTCTTTCAGGCCGTCTTTATAAACACACTTGTCTAACAATTTATCTGTGTACCATCCTGTTGTTGTTTTCCAACGGCGTCGAGGATCTATCTGCAAGGAGTTCAAAATAATGGCTAACGTACTAAGTCCACAGTAGGTTAGTTGTGATTGAGTGTTATAGCATGATGAAAGAGATAGAAACGGTACAGCATAACCAGTTTGTAGAGTACGACAGAGACGAGTTCTGGATTCTGAGGATCTGTAATCAAGAAGGTTTTCTGGAAGCGGGCAGCCGTAGAATGATTCCGATGGATCTGCTGACATCTTGCGATTGTGTATCTTGGGGAGGCAGCGTGGTCGAGTGGTCAGCGTGTTGGACTCGCAATCCGACGGTCCTGGGTACGAGTCCCGCTCTGACCACTAC
>JAHPZR010042119.1:10000-19935 GCA_019787425.1 Platygyra sinensis | reverse complement strand
ACCTTCATCGCCGCCATTTTTTGTTTTGTTTTGTTTTGGCTGTATTGTATTACCGGTGTTCACACTGTCACACAATGAAGAAAATAATAACCAAAACGATATGAGTCGTGACATCCCAGAATTTAGGCTATTATTGGAGAGTAATATGCTTATTTACGATACCTTGAGGTCTTCAGGTCTGTGCGATATTTCAAACTTCAAAGTATGTTGGACCAAAATTTATAGAGCTTCTGTATGGAAACCGAAATATTTGGCCCCTGGAGATCGAGGGACACAATAATGGCGGCAAGAAATTTATAAAAAACATCTCGAAGTCACTTCTTCAATGTCAATCGATTGGTTCGCCCTTTTTCACAATACCTGAACTGTTCAGATTGCAAAGAAGCATATCATATACGTTTGACTAACCTCTTTACATCTTTTCCGCAGTTAAGTGGGCACGGCACTTCTTTTAAGCCACACATCGTCTGGATGTGACTTTCTTCGTCTGCCCTTTTGAATGTCAAACCACATGGGCATAACACATCCGCCATTGAGAAGTATGCGCTGTGGGCATCTTCCTCCCTGCGTCTTTAACCATTGCCTTGCACTGTTTGGCAGGGGCCCTCCATCTCTTCGCAATCCTCTATGTGGTCTTTTGCATTGTTTAGCTTGACTTTCCTGCTGCACCATTTGCATTCTCCGTCAACCATGCTGAGGAAGTTGTTTGCAAGAAGGTTTTCACACCATCCCGAAACAGGTTCTCGACAACTCTCACATTTGATCACCCTCCCGGCATATTTAGATTTGATCTTGTTCACACACCATTCGCAAAAAACTATGGCCGCATGGTGTAGCCACTTGGGCGTCTAACAAAGGATTTTTGCTGTAAAAGAAACGGCGAATGTAAAATGTCTGGTAAGCAATCCATCATTGACCACGCTGGGCAATTAAACACGACCATTCCTGCATCCATTCCGAAATATTTTCGCACATTAAAAAAATAACTTACCAATGTCGCATAGGTACTGCGCCTGAATTTTGTCGCTGAATTTGATGTTGTCAAATGGAGCGAGACTCATTGCCGTGCGTTATAGCGAATTCTACAAACTTTTGAACAGCTGAACAGCCTCACTTTCACCTTGTCCGACGAAGATGATCAAATCCTTTCCTGTCAATCTCGACTCTTTGTTAACAGATCAGAGTGACATTTTACAGGCATTCGAAGCCTAATAAATGTACCTAATAGATCGTTTTTCACTCTCACGCAATAAAAAAATAAATCAAAAACTATCGAGGGCAAAAAGCTAAGAAAATGTGATGTTATAGAAAAAAGATATAAAACACTTGTCCAAGTTTTAGTCCTGCGCGCTTCCCCAAAGTTCAGATATTCGTCGAAATGTTTCGCAGAAATTTACAGAGCCTAGTATTGGTGTACCTCCGTGGTACACCAATATGGCGGCCGGAAAATAGTGTAAACATCTGGAACTTACTTTGGCTATCTAGACGACTGATTATCAGTACTGAAAAGGAAGCATTTACATAAGCACTTTTCCTAATGCTCTAACTTCGAAAAGGGCTCACAATCATGAGATAAGTATATATTTTTCAACAAACTCGATCGTAGCCTTGTGTCACGCACCTACATAATCCGGAAATTCAAAATGCTCTGGTTTCCAAACGAAGCACGCTTTTGAGCTATAAAACTGTAAACAGATATAAATATGCCACCTCTTATGCCTGATGAGGATAAAAACTTTGGTGGATCTTTACAAAATCCGCTAACTAGCTCCCATTTATAATCGCGAAATCTCGCTAAAACGCTTCAGGTATTAATTTGCGACAATTTTGTTTCCGTGCGGAGATCGGCCGACTTCGAACACCTAAGAAAACAACGAGCCAGGGGAGGGGTTTGTAGAGATTTGTTGTGTCAAAAACGCATGTGTGGGAGAGGAAGGGGAGCGCGAGCGCGCGCTGGATGACGTATTTGGGATTAGGGTGACGGTACGATCATGTTGCGAAAAGCGAATTGAAATAAAACTATGCAAAACTCGCTAAAATTCTCCGACTGTTGGAAAAGTATTCGAAAACAAATTCGGCCAAGTTGTAGAAGAACCTTCCGACCTCAATTTGTGTTTGTTTGGTTTCATGAAAGCAACGAAGTTTAGAGATTCGAGTGAATATTCGCAGTGCGATCAAAATGTTTTGGCAAAGAGTTGCCTCCCTTGTCAAACTTTATACAAACAAAATTTTTTTTCCTGAGCGCGGTAAGGCCTGGGTACGAGTTTAGCACTTCAGTGTTACGCAGGATTTGTAAGAAGCAGTTTCCCAGTAAAATCGCGTAAGATAAGAGATGACAAGAAGAGACAAAGGCAAAGTGTTCATTCTTTCGTTTCTTTGTTTACTCTCCCTACTCAGCAAGATTGTGTGCTCCCTGTGCTCAGACAGTCCAGGGTCGCTCATGTCACACACTCTGGGAAAGGAGAGAGTGTGTGACACGAGCGACCCATACCGTCTGAGAATCAGGCTACCAAATGTCAGGCAGTTCGAGACTCGTTCGAGGGGAATTCTTATATTTCCGTTCATTCCGTCCGGTGGAAGTGAAATAAACTGGTGGACTACCAAAGGCAATACAAGGACGTGAAGTTAATAACCCACAATTCCTGTTTGAATTGCCACTTTTTGCCGAGAGCCTCTCTCGAAATAGCTGTATAGTGAACTCTCTCTAAGACGGATACCATTTGAACCGACTTCACGTGTCCGTCTTAGAGAGGTTTCCGGCTTATAGAGAGTAGAGGTAAAGTGACACCAATAATTCTAAAATAATAAAGCTAAACCGATGCATAATGAATATACATGGCTGTTTAACGTCTGTCTAAAGTCGTTAAAACTACAAACTGGGACAAAATAATATTGGAAAATGGGTTGTTCTTTGTGTGTCTGTTTGAAATCTCCACGGCCCTAACTCTTCTCAGCGAATTTAGTTATGTAGTAAGAATTTTGCTCCTGCATTTGATATCTTCGCCGTAGCTTTACAGAAGCTTTTTGTTTATGATTAAAACCTTAAAGTAATGATTTTAGCACAGAATTGACCTAAAACAGCAAAATTCTCGTGACAGTGCCCCTTTAAGAACATGTTAGACTAAAATTTTAAATTTAAGTCCCCTCCACATAAGAACCTATTAAAGCTAAAACTTTAACTAAGGTTCTTACCAGTGGAGTTGCTGTAAAAGTGTGAAGTATACCGTAGAACTGCTGAATAAAGATCATCATATGCTTATATTGAAAAGTCAGTTTATACCAACGTTTGTTTTCTTTCAAGCCAAAGTACTGTACTGTGTATCAACTTTGTCTCTGAAATGGAAGTTCAGAGAACTGACTATGAGTTTGTTGGAGCATATGTTTTGTTAAGTACTTACTGGCACTGTACTGCCTTTAGGCATTATAGTGTATAAATGATTTTCATTGCTGTATGAGATGAAGGTTATACTTACATTTAAACGAATTTTATACAAAAATATAAGAACCTATTTTAAGAACCTTAGCAGCCTAAACTCACTTTAAGTACCATTTATAAAAGAACCTGTTTAGGCTAACTGAAAAATTCCAGGTTCTTATACGCGGGTTTTTACTGTACTTCTTGTTCTACTGAGACATGTTCACCGTCTCAAATGAAGACCTATTCGCTTCTTATTTATTTGTAAGATTCTGCTAGTCTTAATTTAAGAGGAAGTAAAATGTTATCATTGTTAGTTAAGATGGCTTTGTCTTAACCGAAAAGAGTAAGATCATATCATAAGTAACACTCAGTCTCATCTTAGGAGGGACTCTATCTCACTTAAGATCAGTTAAGATTTTAGTTTTTACGGAGTAAGTACAAAGTTCATCAGAAGCTCGAATGAGGTGAGAACTCTACAAGTTAGCGCCACAAGTATGACACGTTTTATTGAAGTATCTTACTAACGGCTATACAAGGAAAAGAATTTAGTGAATACCCTTGTGGTTCTAAGGGGGTCTGCTAAATCTGCGAGCCAGCGAGCCATGCGATCCACGTGCGAGCCATGCAAGTGATGCGGGCCATGTGAGTCATGCGAGCCATTTTAGCGAGTACTTTTTTCTCTTCGATTGGTCCAGAGTCTAGGAGTTTGCGGCCGACTATCACTTAACTATCGCTATTTAGTATAAATTTACCGAAGTCTATTGTGAATCCGTGAATTTGATTGGCTATGTTACCGTTCCTATCTGCTGATAGTCAACAGTTACGCATCAGTGCACATCGCGCACCACGTTTGAACCTGATTTAACATAATAAAACAGTTTTATTTTTTCTACGCGTTACTTGACATTTTTTTCTTTTTATGCAATGAGACTACGGTAAACTTATACTAAAACAATTAGAATACTCGCCCTCGTTCTCTACGAACGATAGTCAACTCGGCTGCGCCTCTTTGACTATCTACTCGTAGAAGACTCGGGCTCGTAGTCTAATTGTTAAAAACCGTTCCCCCTCCCCCCCCACCCCCCCCCCCCCGTACCGCCATCTTGAAAGCGGAAATGATCCTGGAGACGAGTATAAACGGTCCGACCTCGTTCCCAGGGTACTCTCTCTTTCCCTGGGAAATTAATTTTAAATTTAGCTACAAAAGTGCCTAAAACGGAAATATTCCAGAACAAATCCTAATCTCGCTTTGGTTGCCAGAACTACTGCTGGTGCGTCAAATATGAAAAATGCTCTAAACATCTGTACATTGAGCCAAGTCTTGCGTCATAGTAATGGCTGTCCTGAGTTAGACGGATTTTTTTCTTCATATTGCTTTCCATACTTCCTCGGGATATTTTATCGTGAGCAAAGGCTCAGGGCTGTGTTTTCTTCGTTTGCTTTCTTTTCTGTTTTTGTTTGTATGCTTTCGACCGGAGTTTGCCTTCGATCGCTAGATTGTTTGGTTGCTCATAAATTACCACAATTTATTTAATGTAGTTAGTTTGTGGGATTCAGTTTTAAACTTAATATAAAGTTGTTTTCACAACGGCTTCGAAACTTATGGTTGGTTTACTAATAACTTCTAGCGCCGTTCGTCGAGTGGTTGCTGCTTCCGCTGCTGTTATAGGTTAAGTTTTGTCAAATTTGACCATGCCTCGGCATGCCCGTGAAAAAAGAGAGCTACTTTTGCACTGCATAATTAGTAGGGTCTTCCCAAGTTTATAAACAACTCGGTTCAAAGGGGTATTTTCCCCTTCAAACTTAAGCGTGCTAAGATTATTACAATATTTAAGAATGGGGACGAAGCCGAACCCGGGAACTATCGTCCTATATCACTTCCCGCAAAGACCCCATAATCAACTTTAGAACTTTTTTGACTTGGTTGGCGGTTTCACACATAAAAAAAACGCCGTTATGTGAATTTTGTTTATCGCGTGATATGGCTAAATACTTACTTTCAGTTTGAAAACGTATTCAGCCTTCATAGTTATACGTTACGTTCATAACTGTACATCTACCCCCATATACTGTTTAGAAATACAATCATTAATTTACAAGAGGTAGTAAGGCCTTTTAATTAACCTGCTCATTTTACACAAAATGAAGCAAAGCCAGTTAGATTTTCTGAGTCTTTAAGGAACACTAACGGTGACAAATTTCCTAAAAATTAATATTGTTAACTTACTCCCTGCTCTTACACAGTATTGTAACAAGTTACAGTATTGTAACTTTTGTAAGATGAAACTATGTTATTTTTTTACTGGCATAAACTGATTCAGCAATTAATGTGCATCACATAAAGGTAAAAGGTAAAGTCTGCATACAAGCCAAGTGGCCGATCACAGCCAGAGGAGTATAGCTTATACTTATGGTCGGAGAGAGGCACTATGAGAGCGAATTATCTTGCTCAAGCACACAACGCAGTGCCCTCATGGTTGAGACTAGAACCCAGACCGCTCGATACAGAATCCAGCGCAATATTAAACCATTAGGTCACCGTGCCTCCATTACACCATAATGTGCAACAACGGGCTATCATATCATGGTCGTATCAAGTTAAGGATTTAACAAATTGCAATGTCCTTTTTACATTAAATAACAAACTAGACTTGACTGCTTAAACTTAAAAAATTAAATTTTTAAATTAAATATTCGTTTTTATTCTGTTCATATCAAGGGTGGAGCAGATACTATATTGAGTATTGATGGAAATGCAATTGTGCAACAGGTAATCAAAATGACACTGTAATCAATCTAAAGTGAAGGTATTAAGGCCCATCAACCATTTTGTTTTCCTGTAATAGTAAGAGAGTATAATTTCCCAAGTCGGCCAACTGGTATTTGCAGGTCGGGATTACTTTTGGGTATTTAAAACTCCAAAGGAAATGCAGTTTATGATGTCTTTTCACAAAAATAGGTATTTCCCCACATTTTTAAATCCTTGTGAAAATGAAACAATGGCAACCATCTTATCCATGTATAGCAAAACGATAATAATGATATTAAATAACATTATATTAAATCTCTGAAAAAAAAAACCTTATTACATGGAATTTTTGCGACATGCTAATTACGTGATTGTGAGGTTCCCATGTTTTGCGACACTCAATTTTTCCGATTTTTTTGAAAATTTTGTATTTTGAATCACTCTACTTTCGCATTTTTGAGTAAGACACAATTTATTTCCTTATCAATTTCCACCAACGAAGTGCCGTAAATTTGTTTCAAAAGCTATAGCCCAAGGTCGACATTCACATCTTCAAAGTTAAATTCACTATTTACTTCGTGTTGGACTTGAAAACGTTTGGTAGTAAACTCAAAGGTAATAAACTCATTCTTTGTTTATTATTTAGCTAATGTGTCACTTAATTTTCGCATCATGTTATGTTTGCGACACTTATTTTTCGCGTCACTTTAATTTCATTATTTTTTGAAAATCGTGAAATTCACAAAATTAACATGCCGCGAAAATTTCATGTAATAAGGTAACAATAATTAAACCAATAATCGGAAGAACCTTTAGATTTCTGAATCATGTGTCATTAGCGAAATGACCATGGGCAAATCAGTCTATTGACCGATAGGAAAACTTTCAAAGTCCATAAGATAACTCTGATATGATGTCAAATTTTCCTTGGAAACAGATGAAAAAGATCAATCAATGGGGCATTAAGTCTGCCACTCTAATAATAGTAATTAGCATTATTAAACCTTTCTGAATGGAAAACTTAAGGAATGACAATGGACTAAGTGACAATTATTTTGTCAATCCCCGTAAAAATATGTTTGAAGTCATTATATACAAGTAACCACTTCATGTTATTTTTAGGGTGAAATGCAAAATGTGCTCGGTAATGAGGATGCACAAGAGGTTATTTGTACTATTAGCGGAGCTTCGCCAGCCCAAATTAAAGCCCAAACCTTTGAAAATTGGAGAAGAAAACGAAAACCACACATAGAAATTATGTAACCCAAGTGTTTCCTTTTTCATAGTCAACATGGCTAGTGATATAGCATGTGGGAACTTTTATGACTGTGGGAGGGAGTTCTTCAACACTGCTGAAGCTAAGGCAAATGACTGTCCACCGTAGGATTTACAGGTCGTAAATAGGTAGCTTCAAAAGGGTTCGGAATATGACCGAAGTGATCTTGAAGGAGTATAGGTGTATTACTAAAATATAAGCCAAAAAATTGAAGCACAGTGCTTTTAGGCTTGGTTGAATCTATATATTAAACAAAGTGCAAGTTAGAATGGTTTTCACTTGAGTGTCAAATGTTATTCAGTCATTTGATTTGCTTTTGCATTTCAACTACATGCTTTGTGATTAACTTTCACCACTTTCTCAGCCAATTAACCTATGGCAGAGATACTTTCCCTGTTCAGTAACCTTAGCAAATATAACGGAATGAGCCTCTGTTATAAGATAATGTCCTTCATTTTGAAAGATTACATAAGGTATCAGGGTAATTAAAGGTATGATGGTTTTTTTTTTTTTAGGTTAACAATGCCTTGGATGAAACCGTGGTTGACACAGCTGAGGTAATGTTTGTCTTCCAGTCATTTTAAGTTATGTTGTAATACTTTTAATCGTATCTATAACAAAATTCTCGATCGTGATTGGTTCTCCGCGCGCCTATTTGTCACGTAATCGGCGCGCGATCACGTGGGTGTCCAATTACAGCTGTCCGATTTGAACTTTTGTAATCGGACAACTGTAATTGGATACCCACGTGATTTTCACGCCAATTACGCGGGCTTAAATGGCTTCCTTAGCAATGTTTTCTACAGTTTCAAAACTTAGGAAAAGCGCTACAGACGTTTTCGTTCAAAGGTTCTCAGAAGACATTTTCTTTCCGAAATTTCTTATAGATACGATTAATTAGTAATTGGACCTCGTGTCGTAAAATTCAGGGAGTAATCGTGCTCGTAATTTCAGATCGGCCTCGCGCTTCGCGCTCGTTCGATTTCAATACTACTCGCTCGATTACTCCCTGAATTGTACTCCACTCGGTCCAATTACTATTACTAATACCTGCAGCTTATAAATCTTGAAGTGGTTTATGAATGCAATGTATCATGCACCGTAAAATGTTCAATTTAGATTAACAATGATAACACTGATGATTTATTGTATAGATACGAAGAAAAAGAATTGAATCGTTGGAAGGAATGGTAAAAAAAGATACTCAATTATATTCACAACACAGACTTAAAAAGTAGTTAATTTAAAGTTATTCGCTAGACTATTGAGGTTTCAGCAAATACTCAAAGAAATAAAGTCCAGGAGATTATCAATGGAAATTCACTTACTTCGGGCCTTTTCTACGTGGTCACCATGCACCACATGCCAACTTTGTAATTTCTTATAATATAAATAGTTTGCAGCTATAATTTTTAAAGAAATACATGCTGCCTGGGTGGGGAATTGGGCTATTGCATTTACGTAATATCCGCACCCCCATGTCGAGGAATGGTCTTTTAACTTTGATTCATTCCTTTTCATCCCTAAAGAAATCCACGGTAAACGTCTTAACATTGACTTCAGCCGTCAGTAAAGAAATCCGGATGAAGTTGGCTGACCCCTCAAGAATTCAATAAGAAATCCTCTGAAAGAATTCCACATATTTTTTTATCTCATTGCCCTTAGGAATTCTTGTATTTCTGACCTTGCCCCATAAGAAATCCACAATTTTCCCCTGACGAATTCCACCGTTCCTCGACAGGGAGGGGGGGGGTGTATATATGTAATGCAATAGCCCATTATCTCTTAGACTTAGACCGCCAAGAAAAGAAAAAATGACAAAACCCCGGGTTATGTCCGAGGTAAATTAAACCATACATTAATTTAAGAGGTGAATGCTATCAAGAAATCCGGAAAAATTAAGAAATTAAAACGTGGAAATAGCGAACACATGTCGATTTGCATACAAAGAAGAAAGACACCATTACGAATCAATTAAAACACAAGTCGGGCAATAAAACATAACAAAAATAGGAAGAATTTCCACACAGGTTACAGGGAGACGATAGACTTAGTAACCTGGCTGAACCACCTTAGTAACCAAGATTCTCTTTAGTCCAGTCCCTGAACCTTCCCTAACACGCACCTTACAAAGGGGTTGAGCCCGGGCTCGCGAAAAGAGAGTCTTTCCTCGCGCCGGGGATCAGCCTCTATACTGTATACACTCTATTGGCCCCTCGAAATTTTAAAGAGTTAATCGGACATTGAAAAAAATGTTTAAAAAATTGATTTACCACGTGTAAACTCCAGAAACTTAGAGCGCGTTTTGCATCCACAATTCTAGAATGAGCATGGCCAGATGCGCGCGTTCTTTTATTCCGCATTAATACTCCGGAATAGACAGAACGCCATCCCATCCATTCTACCCCCAGGGGCAGAATGAACAGAATGTTGCGAATAAAGATCAAAGATGGCGGACGGCGAGATAAGCGCTGCCGATTCAAACGCGCCCG
>JAHPZR010042119.1:0-5000 GCA_019787425.1 Platygyra sinensis | reverse complement strand
TATACAAACACGACTTGTTAACCAATCAGCGCGCGTGCTTTCTTAGGACTGTTTTCTAATAATAATAATTATTATTAGGCATTTATATAGCGCCATATACCACTGAGCTGCTCCATATGGCGCTTCACACAATTCTACAGTTAAAAAATGTTTATAAAAAATTTAAGATAAATAATATTGTTTACAAAGAAAAAGTACTTTAATTTACATTTAAAAAGACGTGATCGATCCACTAGCCCTAATGTGCAAGGGGCTAAGGCATTCCAGCGCTATGGTGCTGCAAATGGAGAATGCCCTGTCCCCCATAGGTCCTGTGATTGGAGACCTCAGGAACGGACAGAAAAAACCCTGGATCAACCGACCTTAGATTACGGACTAGGTTTATAATTCTTTCAAAAGGACTTGTTAATATGATGCAGGAGCCTAAAGTATATGACGTGATTTATAAACTAATAACAAAATTTTAAAAATAATACGACTTTAACCTGGCAGCCAGTGCAGTTCCTAAGGATTGGTGCGAGTGTAAGGGTTGTTTGGGACACGATCTCATTCCGGAATACCTGGTTTCCATTCCGGCTATTCCTTTTTTCTTTTTTTTTACTCATGGGAGAAGAATAGCCGGAATATATCCGGAATATATCTAGCCGGAATATCCCACACGAACGTCGCCCTTAGTTCAAAGATAAACATTCAAGGATATACATCAGCTTATAAGTTCACATTTTAAGAATACTCACAATTCCGCTTTCATCATTATCGCCGCATTATCATCGTTATCACCGGCACTTCTGGTGCGGCGACGTCTTATTGGGTTTGCTGAAGAAAAAGAAAGTCTGAATCAGCGCGCTGGACGATGTGAACCACAACTAATCTCACAATCTGGAAAAGAATGGTTGCACAGAATGTTCGGAATAATTCGGATTGCGTGCCCGTCTGTCGAGATAGCGCGTTCTGGTAAGAGTAAAATTGCGTAACAAAATGGCGGGCCCCCCACTGTTCTATTCAATTCCGCGACGACGAAGTAAGTTTCTTCCACCTGATCGCCAGTTTGTCGTCGATGGAGGAGTAGCCATTTTTTTCTTTCGCTTTCCTCGGCAATCATTTGCCCAAATGCATTTTCCTGAGGGAAAAATCACCTGAAAACGCCGGCGTAGTTTTGGTACCAAAGAAATAAGGAAGGCAATGTTTCATTGTGTCAAAAATGTATCCTGATTTTGTAATTTTCTCCGCTGGTCCGCACGGGCGCGTTTGATCGGCAGCGCTTTATCTCGCGTACGCCAATCTTTGATCTTTTATTGCAACATTCTGTTCATTCTGCCCCGGGGGTAGAATGGATGGGATGGCGTTCTGTTCTATTCCGGAGTATTAATGCGGAACGGAATAAAGAACGCGCGCATCTGGCCAGCATCATTCTAGATTGTGGATGCAAAACGCGCTCTAAGTTCTCTGGAGTTTACACGTGGTAAATCAATTTTTTAAACATTTTTTTCAATGGTCGATTAACTCTTTAAAATGTCGAGGGGCCAATAGAGTGTATACAGTAATAGAGGCTGATCCCGGCGCGAGGAAAGACCTCTTTCGCGAGCCCGGGCTCAACCCCTTGTAGGTGCGTGTTAGGGAAGGTTCAGGGATGGACTAAAGAGAATCTTGGTTACTAAGGTGGTTCAGCCAGGTTACAAGTTTGTCTCCTGTAACCGTTGTGGAACTCTTCCTATTTTTTGTTTATGGTTTAATTGCCCGAATTGGGTTATAATGACTTCGTAATGGTGTCTTTCTATTTGTATGAAAATCGACATGTGTTCGCTATTTCCACGTTTTAAATTTCTTAATTTTTCCGGATTTCTTGATAGCATTCCCTCTTAAATTAATGTATGGTTTAATTTACCTCGACATAACCCGGGGGTTTGTAAATTCAATTTTTTCTTTCTGGCGGTCTAAGTCTAGAGAAATGGGCATGCATACATTATACACCCCCCCCCCTCCCTGGCGAGGAACGGTGAATGTCAGGGGAAAATTGGGGGGTTGGGGGAGTTTTTTTTTTTTGGGGTGATTTCTTAGGGGGGCAAGGCAGAAATACAAGAATTCCAAGGGCAATGAGATAAAAAAATATGTGAATTATTTCAGAGATTTCTATGAATTCTTGAGGGGTCAGCCAACTTCATCCGGATTTCTTTACTGGACGGTGAAGTTCAATGTTAAGACGTTTACGTAGGATTTCTTTAGGGAATGAAAAGGAATGAATCAAAGTTAAAAGACCATTCCTCGACATGGGGTGCGGATATTACCGTAAATGCAATAGCACAATTCCCCACCAGGCAAGCATGTATTTCTTTAAGATTATAGCTGGCACAACTATTTATCTTATAAGAAATTACAAAGTTGGCATGTGGTGCATGGTGAACACGTAGAAAGGCCTGACGTAATTGAATTTCCATGATAATCTCCTCCGGACTTTATTTCTTTGGTTTGCTGAAACCCAATAGTCTAGCGGGATAACTTTAAATTAAACTACTTTTAAGTCTGTGTTGTGAATATAATGAGTATCTTTTTTTACCATTCATTCCAACGATTCAATTCTTTTTCTTCGTATCTATACAATAAATCAGCAGTGTTATCATTGTTAATCTAATTGAACATTTACGGTGCATGATACAATTGCATTCATAAACCACTTCACGATTTATAAGCTGCAGGTATTAGTAATAGTAAATGCGACCGACGTGAGTACAATGCAGGGAGTAATCGAGCGAGTAATTTCGAAAATCGGACGAGCGCGAAAGCGCGAGGCCGATTTGAAATTACGAGCACGATTACTCCCTGAATTGTACCGACACGAGGTCCAATTACTAATTAATCGTATCTATGAACAAATTTCGGAGAAAAAAAATGCTTCTGAGAACTTTTGAGCCCGAAAACGTCTGTAGCGCTTTTCCTAAGTTTTGAAAACTGTAGAAAAACATTGCTAGGAAGCCATTTAAGCGCGCGTAATTGGCGTGAAAATCACGTGGGTATCCAATTACAGTGTCCGATTACAAAAAAGTTCAAATCGGACAGCTGTAATGGGACACCCACGTGATCGCGCGCGATTACGTGAAAAATAGGCGCGCGGAGAACCAATCACGATCGAGAATTTTGTTATAGATACGATTAAAAAAGTATGACAACATAACTTAAAAGGACTGGAAGGACAAACATAGACTCAGCTGTGTCAAACCACGTTTCATTCCAAGGCATTGTAACCTAAAAAAAAAAACCATCATACCTTTAATTACCAGGAATACCTTAGTAATCTTTCAAAATGAAGGACATTATCTTATACAGAGGCTCATTCCGTTATATTTGATAAGGTACTGAACAGGGAACGTATCTCTAGCCATAGGTTAATTGGCTGAGAAAGTGGTGAAAGTTAATCACAACATGCTGGTAGTGAAATGCAAAAAGCCAAATCAAATTGACTGAATAACATTTGACACTCAAGTGAAAACCATTATAACTTGCACTTTGTTTATATATAGATTAAACCAAGACTAAAGCACTGTGCTTCAATTTTTGGCTTATATTTTAGTAATACACCTATACTCCATTTCAAGATCACTGCGGCATATTCCGAACCCGTTGAAGCTAACCTATTTAGACCTGTAAATTCCTACGGTTGGACAGGTCATTTGCTTAGCTTCAGACAGTGTTGAAGAACTCCCTCCCACAGTCATAAAAGTTCCCAACATGCTATACACTAAGCCATGTTGATGCTATTGATAAAAGGAAAAACTGGGTTACTAATTTTCTATGTTTTGGTTTTCGTTTCTTCTCCAATTTCAAAGGTTTGGCTTTAATTTGGGATGGCGAAGCTCGCCTAATAGTACAAATAACCTCTTGTGCATCTCATTAACGAGCACATTTTGCATTTCACCCTAAAAATAACATAGAAGTGGTACTTGTATATAATGACTTCAAACATATTGTGACGGGGGATGACAAAATAATTGTCACTTAGTTCCCATTGTCATTCCTTAAGTTTCCATTTCAGAAAGGTTTAATAATGCTAATACTATATAGAGTGGCAGACTAATCCACCATTTTATTGATCTTTTTCTCGGTTCAAGGAAAATTTGACATCATATCAGAGTTACTTATGGACTTTGAAGTTTCAATCGGTCAATAGAACTGATTTGCCCATGGTCATTTCGCTAATGACACATGATTCAGAAATCTAAAGGTTCTTCCGATTATTGGTGTAATTATTGTTACCTTATTACATGAAATTTTCGCGGCATGTAATTTTGTGAATTTCACGATTCAAAAAATAAGGAAATAAAGTGACGCGAAAATAAGTGTCGCAAACATAACATGATGCGAACTTAAGTGACAATTAGCTAAATAATAAAACAAAGAATGAGTTTATTACCTTTGAGTTTACTACCAAACGTTTTCAAGCCAACACGAAGTAGTAAATAGTGAATAACTTTGATAGATGTGAAGTCGACCTGGGCTATAGCTTTTGAAAACAAAATTTACGGCACTTCGTTGTGGAAACTTGATAAGGAAATAAATTGTGTTCTACTCAAAAATGCGAAAGTAGAGTGATTCATAAATACAAAATTTCAAAAAAATCGGGAAAAAATTCGAGGTCGCAAAAACATGGGAACTCACAATACGTAATTAGCATGTCGCCAAAAATTCCATGTAATAAGGTTTTTTTTTTCAGAGATTTAATATAATGTTATTAATATCATTTATTATCGTTTTGTATACATGGATAAGATGGTTGCCATCTGTTTCATTTTCACAAGGGATTTAAAATGGGGGGAAATACCTATTTTTGTGAAAAGGAAATCATAAACTGCATTCCTTTGGAGTTTTAAATAGCCCAAAAGTAATCCCCGATCCTGCAAATACCAGTGCCCGACTGTGGGAAATTATACCATCCTTACTATTACAGGAAAACAAAATGGTTGAATGGAGCCTTAATAACTCACTTTAGAATTGATTACAGTGTCATT
>JAHPZR010042117.1:0-25000 GCA_019787425.1 Platygyra sinensis | reverse complement strand
GTGCATGCTGAGGAAAGTGAAATAATAGTATCAATTAAAACGCTTTTATGGCACACGAATGTTCATGACTTTACCCTAACAAATAAAAGTGCAAATGATTACTATGGTATCGGGCTCCATTTGCCAAAAATGTGGAGTTATATTATTGTAATGGTAGAATCTATCAAATCCTTATCATTCGATTTTAAAAATGACTTAAAATGATTCGACAGACCTCTTTCAGCTCTTTATATTTTTCTTGGAAAGGTGAAAAGGGAAAGAAACAAAACAGCGTTCTCTGACACTCTAGCAGTACTGGCTTCGTACCACACAACACGAAGCAAAGCCGCATTGTCACACTGAGGTCAATTTGAATACTCCAAGTCGTGGCCGGAAAACTACGTGCACTATCGCACGCCACTAAAAGTGACCAACCATGAAATTTTAAACGCAAAGGTAATGAACGCTACAGGAGTAGAATAGGCCAGATTCACGACCAACCGGCACTATTCTGTTCCCGCGGATCTTCTTCAATAATGTCAAAGATGGGTGATATTTTACTTACAGGGCATAACTAAACGGCCATAGCTCTCTTTAACTTGTGCCGCTGCGCGCTACGTACGTAGTTGATGCATATCCCCCTGTATTAATTTAAAAGGCCCCATTATAGGGACATGATTATCCCATATGCCATTAATGTTTGCCCTCAATATCCTGTATGCTATTATTTCCAGATTTAAAAATTACCAGTTTTCGAACTTGATATCCTGGGATATCTGTTCTGTATCCCGTTAATTCTTCAGTTATCTATATATCCCTTATTCAGAAAGCCCCTAATATGGCCCACCAACAACTCAGGCAGCTTTCGTACTTTGCACTAATACTCTATGCAGCAACATTCACCGGCCGAATCAATCAGTCTCCACTCAATAGACAACGAGTACCTCAGATTGTAAATCCACCCAGATAATATACAGGCCACTGGGCGATTATGTAGATAAGGTTTCTAACGGTCAGTACACGAGGGGATTAGTCCCTGCGTCTAGACCTTTCAACAAGTCAAGGGGAGAAGTCCCATCGTGCAAACTGGCCATTTTTGCTTTGGTCCCTGCGGACTTAGGTCCTTGCGATTAGTCCCACGAATTCAAACCAGTTTGGATTCCCTTCAACTTGTTCCTCAAAACACTTCGGGCAAACTGTTCATGGGACAAGTCTGCGACCAGTCGTTTCGTTTACACTCTTCAGGGGACTAATCGCAGGGACTAGTCGCAGGGACTATTCGCAGGGACTAGTCACAGGGACTAGTCACAGGGACTAGTCACAGGGACTAGTCGCAGGGACTAGTCACAGGGACTAGTCACAGGGACTAGTCACAGGGACTAGTCACAGGGACTAGTCGCAGGGACTAGTCACAGGGACTAGTCACAGGGACTAGTCACAGGGACTAGTCACAGGGACTAGTCACAGGGACTAGTCGCAGGGACTAGTCGCAGGGACTAGTCACAGGGACTAGTCACAGGGACTAGTCACAGGGACTAGTCACAGGGACTAGTCGCAGGGACTAGTCACAGGGACTAGTCACAGGGACTAGTCGCAGGGACTAGTCGCAGGGACTAGTCACAGGGACTAGTCACAGGGACTAGTCACAGGGACTAGTCACAGGGACTAGTCACAGGGACTAGTCACAGGGACTAGTCGCAGGGACTAGTCACAGGGACTAGTCACAGGGACTAGTCACAGGGACTAGTCACAGGGACTAGTCACAGGGACTAGTCGCAGGGACTAGTCACAGGGACTAGTCACAGGGACTAGTCACAGGGACTAGTCACAGGGACTAGTCACAGGGACTAGTCACAGGGACTAGTCGCAGGGACTAGTCACAGGGACTAGTCACAGGGACTAGTCACAGGGACTAGTCGCAGGGACTAGTCACAGGGACTAGTCACAGGGACTAGTCACAGGGACTAGTCACAGGGACTAGTCACAGGGACTAGTCACAGGGACTAGTCGCAGGGACTAGTCACAGGGACTAGTCACAGGGACTAGTTGCAGGGACTAGTCACAGGGACTAGTCGCAGGGACTAGTCACAGGGACTAGTCACAGGGACTAATCGCAGGGACTAGTCACAGGGACTAGTCACAGGGACTAGTTGCAGGGACTAGTCACAGGGACTAGTCACAGGGACTAATCGCAGGGACTAGTCACAGGGACTAGTCACAGGGACTAGTCACAGGGACTAGTCGCAGGGACTAGTCACAGGGACTAGTCACAGGGACTAGTTGCAGGGACTAGTCACAGGGACTAGTCGCAGGGACTAGTCACAGGGACTAGTCGCAGGGACTAGTCGCAGGTCCCCCCGTGTGTGTCGACTTTAAAACAAAGACGTTCCGGATATCATTTTTGCCAATTGTAATTTTTGATTAGGTTTACGTCATTTTATTGTACGTGGCATGAGGACGCTCTTTTATGCCACAATGGGCTCCAGTCCAGATTGAAAAGCCTTTTTCAATCACTCAACTTGGAATCGAAGATAAATAAGAAATATGAACAACAGTCTCACGCTAATTGAACTGAACTTCTTTCGAGTCCAAGACACACAAAGTTCCCTGAGAGTGTAGCTCGTCGAAATTTAGCTCATTTGATCCAGGCAATTTTACACACCTCATATGTATAATTATTGATAACAAACAAAAGTAACCTACGTTTTTTATGGCTCAACTCGCGTTCTTCATCCCGTTTTTCATTTCTTGAGCCACCTTGAGAGTTAACACCTTGGTTTAGCACTTGGACACAGAAATAATTGATAATTACTTGTTACGAAATATCTAGTTGCATGTTATTTTTTTGCACAAGATAATGATTAAAAAAGTATCATCTGCGAAATTATTAGCTGTCACAGTGGACGCTCTTAGTGAAAATTCAACGACCTTATTATTTCTAACCAGGAAATCTTTTATACCTTTCTGAACTAGTGCGACGAGAACTATTCCAAGGACCCACAGCCCAACGATTGCCTTCATCCTAAAGGACGATGGCTTTCAATTAAGTCTTCCTTAACGTGGCGATTTCTTCAAGATTCTCAACGGGGTCGCAACGCAAATGATCGCCTTTCTTTAGTTTTGAATGCATCAATTGAAATTTACATTACAATCTCTGAATAATACAAATCCCTCGAGCTAGGCCGGTAAAAACTGTTTAAAACGTACCGCACTCAGTTCATTGGTTGCAGTCACTTTAACAGAAATCACTGAAAATCATCGTTCTCACCAAACAATGAATGCTGTTTCACAAAGGTGGTATTAAAGAAGTAAGGGTGGACTATACACGTGCAGGCTGGCATGAAATGTCTATCAATGACAATTGCTATGCCATTCTTCGTGGCCACGTTGTATCAATCACTGAATAATTAAACTGCCTTGTTACATTGCCGGCAGCAATTCTACCAAACTAGATGGACTTTGATTGTAAAAAGAAAGATCGAGAGGGTTTTGTTCCAACGGGGTGGACTAGGGAGAAATGTGGAGCCGAATTGGAGATGGGGGAGCAAACGAAAGTGTGCTCAAGGCAGAAAGAGGGTGGCTTTTTCGGCCATTCCGGCATTAAATTGGCTAAAACAAGGACAGCTGACCCCTTCTCGTCGTTTTAAATGGAATATTAGAACGACAAGGTTAAAGATTTTCCTTATTGATCGTCATTCATGTCTAACTTGTTCAGTTTTAAAAATAAATATTGACTACCATCGCTCATTGTTAATTTGTTTAGTAAAATTGAAATTCATTTATATGACTTCAAGTGGAAACGCTTAGTTTATGCTCGCCCATTTTGTAAACTAGGGTCATTTAGTTTACGTGCAACCGCTCACTGCCCAAAGTGATGTTGATTAGTTAAGTAGGACGGGAGGGAGGAGAGGGTGGGGTTATCAAATTCAAAACTAGAGCCAGTGCCCTACAAGTTTCGCGTCAGCGCGAATACGTAAGAATAATTTGCCACGTCTCTGACAAAGACTCGACATATTCTTTCCGTCTAGTATTTGTCCAAAGATTTTCAGACCGTTCGTTCAACCACTACTCATGAGATGAGTAACTGGCTTGACAGCTTGGATATGGACCACTATTTCCTTATGTGAGATGTCATCTTGTTGCACAGCAACATCTCCGCTGTTAACACGACAGCAGCACGCGGGCTCAGACACTTTTCCGTGCTGTCGGGATCTCGACGTAAGCCTTTACTGTTACCCACAAGTATTCTACCTGTTGTTGATTAGAAACTCGTCGTCATAAACTAAAGGCTGAGATGGTCTAGAAGTCCTTAAACGGCCTTGCAACCAATTATTTGTCGTCGAAATTCATTCAGAGGAGTGATGTGATTATTTCTTACAATTTGCGCGATTCTGATGGTAAGCTTGCTATTCCCTTACCACGTACTAACTATTACAAACATAGGCACGCAAAGCGTGCAAGAGTTATTTTTTTGTGATAGGAGCATTCGTAGAACTGTTTACAGTAATGATTTAGTTAAGTTCTTTTGGTTGCGATGTACAGCAAGAAAGAAACTGGGAATTTATGATGAACATACCATGTTACATCGGTAATGGTAAGATAGCCAAATAGTAAGCCATCAAATGTTTGAGTGAACAACGTACAATACTCTCCAAATTAATGTAGATACCATCTTATTTTCTAACAGGCAATTTGATTCGTTCTTTGATACCCACACCGTGATTGGTGTGACACGCGCACATGCATAACTCCCTCACTCATCGATCACATAGCCCTTCCAACCCCCAAGAGGAATTTTTGCTCAAAATACTCAAGTTAACAGACCTTATCGCATTTTATAAGAGTCGTAAGTTTCCCCTTTTTACACAACACCTCTTCATCGAAAATAGAAAGAAAGAGAAAAAACCGTTCTGACACGTTGAAAGTTTAATTTGATTTACTCCGATATGAAAAACAAAAGTGTCAAGTTACCATTTTGACTGAAAATAGAAAACATCTTGTGCGAACGATTTGCTCTCAAATGAAAAACAAAAGTGTCAAATTACCATTTGTAACTAAAAGTAGCAAGCATCTCGTGGGAACGATTTGCTCCCATATGAAAAACAAAAGTGTCAAGTTACCATTTGTAACTAAAAATAGCAAGCATCTCGTGGGAACAAGTGGTGACGATGTATCAGCTCTAACTGAATTTACTCCCTTGTGAAAAACGAAAGTGTCAAATTACCCTTAGCTTTGCAACTAAAAAATAAAAATATCTCTCTATATTTGCATGCAACAAAATAATCGTTTCCTGTACCTATTGTAAACGTTCGAACTCTTTCAAAATTAAATCAAAATAGTCCCGTCTCCTCTAAAACATTTCCTAAGAACTAGAAGCAACGATGCATGACGTCTAATTGAATTTACTCCTTGTGAAAAACAAAAATATCAAGTTACCTTTGTAACTAAAAATAAAAAAAATATCTCGCTCATTTGCATACAACTAGCTCAAGCACTGTTTCAAGGCTCATGAAATCCTCAGCCTAACCCACAGAAAATGCCGAAGTAAACCCAATATATGAATACTTTCTCCTCTTTTATAGAAGAATGAATATGGCCGTTCTTAACTGTATCGGGATCAAATCTTCTCGTATATCATTTACCTTTAATACAAGAAATTTGATTGGCTGTTTATAGTAGATACGATCTGATTGGTGTGACATACATACATCTCTCACTCACTGACTCACTCACTGACTCACTCACTGATCCATTGACCCGTCCATAACATACTCGACGCGCCGACTAAGAGGTATTTTTTTACAAAAAAATAACTCAAAAATAGCTTTGGCTATAGTGGTGCAGTTCTCTGGAACAGTCTACCCTCAGCTGCTAACAGTCCGGGATCGTTATCATTTTTGATAACCATGTGACGTCATATAATGGCGGCCATTTCAAAAATTGGGAATTTTCGTATTCACTTCGCTTTGCTCGTTATTTGTTCGATTATGCTCGGGTGTTTTACCCATAACTCTATTCGATAAGTACCAAGAAAGGAAGAGCCTCGCGTGTGTTGAAGATGGCGGCTGAAGACCAGCGTAAACGATGTAAAATGCTACTCGTAAAGTGAAACAGCGCTTGAATTTTGCATACAGATCAGGTATGTTTTTCATTTTGTCATTAGATTTAAGTTGCTTGCAGATTTTTGCGACAATCATAAAAAATATGTCGTTAATCTTCACGCTATATACTTGGGATTTAATCTGTTTTTAGTGTTGTGCACGATCTGTGAAAAAAGTGCACGGGGTTGTTTTGATTTGCGATGTGCTGTTCGTAACGGCGGCCATATCTACATCTGTAATTGATGTGTTCCCAGGTATTGAGATGGCGGATGCTGGTACCCATAGAATCAAAACAGCAAATTTATGTCGATTTTGTGGCAAGACTGCGTTTTCGATTCAAAAAGGACTTCTGCAAGACCTAAAGAAAAATTCAAGCTTGAATTCGAACGACATGATATCGACATTGAAGAGGACAGCGATTTTATTCATCCCCGCCTAATGTTTGCCTGACGTACGTGAGGTATTTTTATCGCCTGAGACGGTCAATCGGCAAATGCATTAAAAGGTAAGTTGCCTATATTTTTGAGTCCAAGATTCAATGTCCACACATTCGTGGTCCTGAGATATTTTCAAGAAATGCCGGCCAAACTAGGTCAGTTTTCTGGCACACCAGTCATTAATATAATGAAGCTTATCGTTGGATTCAGCGAGTGACAACAATGGGGTAACAGGCCTACGCAACTCCTGTCCGCGTGTAATAGCCGCTTTAGGAAGTTTTGCTCGAACTAGTATATCTCTAAGGATCTGCCCCTTTTGTATGGTACGATCTGGGGATCTTTGAATATTTCGCTAAGCAAAAATCCTGTGGTTTTGGAAAGACATAGGTCATATGTCAGGTTGGCTTCCGCTGCAATCAGCGTGAAATTTGTAGAGTTTGACACCTCTGTCTTTTGCCAGGTTTCTTCTCTCTCGGCTCGTTTGTATTGCCAGATATGTTTTAAGCTCTCTAAATGTTAGCTCTGGAGGAGCAAATATTCCGTGAACATGTTAGCTACTTGCATTTTACGTGTTACTACGCCGAGCCTGGCTGTTGAATTAACTGTTACAAGTTATACTGTTTGTTATCACGCAAACTAAGCGAAATTAAGTTGCAGCTCTTCAAGATGTATTTACTGTTACTTTTTCGTTTTTATTTACTACAGGCTGTTGAACAAGCAGCTTCGCCCGCTACCAAGAAAATGAAGCCTGAGGGAAAATGGAAGCTATTATCATATTAGTGTCAATAAACAACGCTTTTGTGAACAGAATATTTGTTGTCTACCTTCGCTGTGTCATTTTACTCGCGGAACAAATATCACACGGTGTGGAAATTAAATTCGCAGTAACTTTGGACGAAGACAGTTTTCTTCCATACATTTCTGTTTTTACTCCATAATCCCATAACCTATTATGAAGCAAACCTAAATTTAATTCAATGACGCTGCATTGTGATGTTGTGAGTAGCCCCTTTCATCGCAGCGCTACCAAATAACGTCACGTGAGCGAAATCCTGTGCAACGATTGGTTTATGGTTTGTTTTGGTGAGGTTATCAAAAATGATAACGATCCCGGACTGGCTAAGCAAGCGACTTCTCTGACTAGTTTCCGACGATTGCTAATTAATTCTGACACGGCATTCATGTAAAACAGGCTTTAATTTAGTTTATTATTCAAATTTCATACACTGTACGAATTCTGATTTTCTGATTGGTTGATTTGTCAGGATTTGTACCACGCGACACTGGGTTATGACGAAACAAACTGCTTGACGTCATTATCGTGGTGTAAATAGCCGTGGTGTAAATTCAATACACCACTGTCATTATACCATGGCTTCGGCTGACTAAAAGTTTGACGATTTTTGTTTGCAGTGTATTCAATTTGAATAATATATAAAAATGTTAACGCACTCATTGCTCGTGAATTATCGGGATTTACCTGCACTCGTTAACTAACAATGAACTCGTGCAGGTAAATCCCGATAATTCACTCGCTGAGTGCGTTAACCTGTAATTACTTTTTAATAGTTAGTAACATTTTTAAATTATCGAAGATTCATCTGTATACGTAGTTTTTCGTAATAAGTTGCAGCTTTTATATTAAATTATTAATGCCTGATGTATTTTACCGTGTTTAAATAAAGATGATGATGATGATGATGATGATGATGTTGACACAGCGCTAAAATAATTTCTCTATTTGCAGTCTCTAATCTACTGGGTGTAGAGGCTCGCTGCGAAGACAATGTCTCTTTTAATCATTGCCGATGCTTCCTCCATTTTCTCTCCAAGCTTTGGAGTCCCCGATAAGGCCATCCCTTTTTTTTCGTTTACTGTCGAATACGTTTTCTGATTTTGGGTCGGTCGGTCGGAAAAGAAAAAAAAAAGGCCGAAAAAAAGGAGAAGAAGTCTGGAACTAGGAGACCCAGTACCTCAGTATAGTGTCTGCGGAGCCTGTAAATGACAAGACGAGGTTACAAAGTCGACATAACGACAATGGAGGAAGAAAAGATCGACGTCGTAATTTAGGTCATTCCACTGAAATAGAGCCTGCACTGAGATTTTTGCCAAACTTTGCCTGTTGATTGTTTTTTTATATTATAGAAACTTAAATTTTTAAATAAAAAGGAGGGGTCCCCATCCCATGCCCAGGTTCGTTTAGGAGCAACAGCACCTCTTTATCAACCTCGTTCCTTTTCTCTACTTGAATACAGCATGAAGTGCCCTTCATAAACACGAGTGAAGCAACAAAATGGTGGAGTGACCGAACAGAAAACGGCAAAAGTATAAATGTCACGAACCGTAGAATTCGTGTATTTTACAAAATATTATTGTCCGCCTTGACAGCCAAAAAATCCGGTAGACGCTGAAACAGCAGAGATTTGCAAAGCCAGTCGGTAGAACGGCAACAATATCTTTGCCTTTCGGTGAATATTCAAAACATTTCACTTGAAGTGGCTTTAACTGAACAAAACTACGCAAAGTTTCAGCGTTTAAAAGCAGATCCAAGTCGAAGAGCACAGACAGTGTCTCCGCAATCTCGATTTTGGCACTTTTGATTATGCAAACTCGCTAATTTATTACACCCAGGATTTCCGTTTCCCGCCCCGCCCTCAAGCTAGGGAAAAGGCCCTGGGAACGAGGTTGTTCTTTTATACCCCATACAGGGTTCGTTCAGGTCATGGTGGTCCTTGAAAGTTATGGAAAATTAAAATTCTGTTTGATAGGTTATTTACTGCGGATCACAAGGCAAGGACAATGAAAGATAAAGACACTAATCAAGCAGCGTAAACGGCACGCATTTTGGTGAACTCCAGGGTTTGTCTGTTGGACTGTTCAAGGCTAAAAAACGCTCTAAAACAAGTTTAGAGTTTGAATTTTTGAAACTGACAGCTAATCCTAACATCTTGGAAAACTTGAAAAGGTCATGGAAAAAGTCATGGGAAGTCATAGAATTTAAACAACTCAAAAGAGTACGAACCCTGTTATAAATCCTTAATAATAGCACCATGATTATAGTCACGATTGCTTACTAGATCCACGTTTCCGACGATCGTTTCGTTTTCTACACTGAGAATTGGTCCATATTTATTTTAAATAGAAAATGTTTTTACTCAATTAAAAAACAAGAGAAAAAATTGATAGGTCACTGAACTCGTTTTCGACTGAGAACATGACGATTTACCTCTATGGTGAGGTCCAACCGTAAACAAAAAGCTGCCATTTTTTTACTGCGCGCGCGATGATCTCGCCAGAAATTATGCGCAGCACTGCCAGCACAAAAAATCGTCTGTATTTTAGATTAAAGTGACGATTTCTTGAGATTTTGTAGTTGTTGAAGTCTTACTAAGAAATCAGTCACAACATACGTGTGGCTTTACAAGCGATGACAAACTAAGCTAAGCTGATAAACCAGTCAAATATGTCATTGCCTTCTTCATAACTTTTTTTTTTGAAAACGCGAAAATCTGGGTCAGTCGGACGACGGTAAACAGAGAAAAAAAGGGGATGGCCTAATACGAGCTGCATTTCTCACGTCGCGACAAGTCTCGTCCAGTCGCTGAATAGACCGAACAATAATTCCTGTAAAAAAGATAACAGTTACTTACAAGAAAGCTTATTTTTACGAAATTTCTGGCGATTGAGTCGCTACGAATTAGCCTGAAATTCAATATTTCTGCGGCACGAGAGCAACAGGCCGTGAGCCTGGGTCCAACGAGAGAGTAATAAGGCAAGTTTTACGCGGAATGAAGTCTGGTGAAGCAGTATTGAAAAGGCCACTTTGTTATTTCCAAAGAGTGAAGGACGAATTAGGTGGAAATCAATATTTTGACATTGTGACGGAGAAGGGGGGGCGGGGGGTGGCGTGCTTAGGGACAGCCCTTAGGAACTACTTAAGGTTTTGGCGGGAGACTAAGGTCACTCTAGGTCGGTCAGATTCACTCACTTTAATTTTGATTGTGTTTCCGTTTTTACAGTTTTGGTCACATCACGAGGGTGTGTTTTTTAGGGATGTTTTGTATCTGGCGTAAAACAGGTTCTAATTCTTAGAACCAGTAGTTTCAAAGTGTGGATAGAGTAGCTTACATTTGCATCAGTTGACTGACTGACGTATCCTCGATAAACTTCTCAAATTGAAAATTTCGTGTGATTGTAGCCAGAATAAATTAATTTTTCCAGATTGATGTATTGATTAATTATGGTTATTGTATTGACTGACTAGACATTGAGTTATGTACAGGCCCGCAAATGATCCCCGTACCGCATTTGATCCCAGGAACGGATATGATCCCAGGATTGTACCGTAAATGATCCCGGACCGGAAATGGCCGCCTCGCCATAAAATTTGGAATTGTGAGGACTCAGGAATTTGGAGAGTAGATTTAAAATTTATGCAATCGCTTTTTTATTATTACTATGAAACTTAGAAAACCGTAAACCAATCACAATAAAGTTCAGGACACGCGAAAAAACCTCAAAACCACAACCAATAGGCCACGTTTGATATATAAATATTGTAACATTGATCTGAGGTTTTCCGTTCAAAATTTGCAAATTTTTAAAGTTTCCTTTGTATTTCAATTCCCAAAAGAGACGAAAACACAACCAAACATAAAACCGTGTCATGAAAGCCTGGGAGCCATGTAAGAATATTAACATATCGAACGTGTCTTATTACCACTGGTGTTTTTGGTTTAGTTTTCTCACGATTAATTGGCTTTTTCCTTGCTGCCCAATAATAATCCTTAAATATTTCTGGTATTCACGGTTTTCCGAGTTTTACAGTAATGATACAACATTTGATACAACAGTTACTGTATGAAACGCAAGAAAAGGTGCATTGTGAACGATTTGAATGCGAATTTCACACCTTTAAAACTTCACTTCACCTTCCAACTTCACGAAATCCTGTGTTTGAAATTTGTAGTTTAGCTAGATCCTTCCCTGAATCCTTTTATTGGGTCCAGGCCTGAGATTTATGATAACTAGGATATTCACAATATCCTCAAGTTTAGACACAACTGAGAATTCCCAAGTGGTACTACGGAAACTAGCACGAAGCAATCCTATGCCACTTTCGTGGGAGCCCGTTGCTATCTAGGACGCAAGTGTAAGAAGTGTACAGGGGAAAGTTCTACTTGGTTAATTAGATGGCAGAGGCATCCTCCAAGTTTCATATTTCTTTTTGCAGCGCGTTTCCAAAACGAAAAATTTATGCAATCGACACTTGTCAATTAGGTATTTTGCGCAGTATGTCTAACATTTTTTACTGCTACTTTTATGCCTGAAAAATTCATCTTTACTTCACCTAGGAAGATTAGAAAATATATCTCTCCACCCATAGACTTTTCATGGAGTCCACGCTATACTCAACTTTTTGCAGTGGAATCAGTTCCGGTCCCGGGATAATTTGCGGCACAGTTTGGGGATCATTTGCTGACCGGCATCATTTGCGGGCCTGTACAGTTATGAGCAGTCTTTTTGCACTGCGTTATTCTGAAAAGGGTTGACAATTACCAATTATTGCACAATATATTAGAACCACACCTTGTATCACGTGAAAACTAATAAGTTTCCCAATATTTCCTTGACACAAGTTTCACTGTCGGGGATCATTTGCGGCGCTGTACAGAACTGATTGTAATGCTTGCCTGACATTGACAATACGAAAAATTTTATCCCACGGCTTAATCAATATCGACCTACAGTGGGAGTGTGGGGTGACATACGGAGTGTTGGATCTTGAACATACAATGGTACAGTGAAGATGGCAGGAAATTATCTGCATTACTAAGTATGTGAGGTGAACGTTTCTATAGAGTCGTTTTCAAGATTTATAAAAAGACGCTCAACGCTCAGTTCGGGAGGCAGGGTGGCTTCATGGTTAGTGCACTAAACTCCGGAGCGAGCGGTCCAGGTTCGAGCCCTGGCCGGGGACATTGTGTTGTGTTCTTGGGCAAGAAACTTTACTCTCACAATGCCTCTCTCCACCCAGGTGTATAAATGGGTACCGCTGAATTGTGAGGTGAACGTTTCTATCGAGACGTTTTCAAGATTTATGAAAAGCCGCTCAACATTAAAAATTGTGTTTAGACGAGGATTGAGGAAATGTCAAGTTATGCAAGGACTGGAACTCGTTGAGTTGTGTCCCGAGAATGGGTCAGGGAAGATGTCCAGGATAAATAATCCGTTGGGAGTGTAAACAGTAAATACCTCTGTTTCACATTCTCTTTGAGTACAACTATATTTTGCTCGAGACAGATCCGGTCATTACCTTCAAACTGAAGGTAATGATCTGCTAACCAGATTGTCGAGCTTTACACGATAAGATGATAAAATGTTAAGTTACAAAAAACTCTGAAAACTCTACCGTACCACATTTTATTTTCAGTAACAAAAACGTGCCCTGTAAGCACAAATTAGACTGGCTTTGCTTTCAAATAACATGGTTCTGAGCGTATGATATCTAGACTAAATATTCGCATCTGTAGCCGGCATAACCTTCTGGGCAGTTGCATTCTATCTTCCGATAGGAACCAATTTCAACGGCGAAGCACTCCCCTCCGTTTAGGCACCGAGTAATGGCCGATTCAGCGGAGGTGCATGCTGAGGAAAGTGAAATAATAGTATCAATTAAAACGCTTTTATGGCACACGAATGTTCATGACTTTACCCTAACAAACAAAAGTGCAAATGATTACTATGGTGTCGGGCTCCATTTGCAAAAAATGTGCAGTTCTATTATTATAATGGTAGAATCTATCAAATCATTTTCATTTGATTCTAAAACTGACTTTTAAAATGATTCGACAGACCTCTTTCAGCACTTTATATTTTTCTTGAAAAGGTGAAAAGGGAAGAAAACGAAACAGCGTTCTCAGACACTCTAGCAGTACCGACTTCCTACCACACAACACGAAGCAAAGCCGCATTGTCACACTGCGGTCAATTTGAATACTCCCAGGGCATATAAAACGAGTCGTGGGAAAACTACGTGCACTATCGCACACCACTGAAAGTGACCAACAATGAAATTTTAAACGCAAAGGTAATGCTGCTGAAGTAGAATAGGCCAGATTCACGACCGGCGCTATTCTGTTCGCGGGGATCTCCTTCCATAGTTTCAAAGACGGGTGATATTTTACTTACAGGGCATAACTTAACGGCCATAGCTCTCTTTAATTTGTGCCGCCGTGTGCAACGTAGTTTCGTTCAATGCATATCCCACTGTATTTAAAAGGCCCCATTATAGAGAGATGATCTGAGTATCCCATATGCCATTAATGTTTGCCCTTAATATCCTGTATGCCATTATTTTTAAGTTTAAAAATTACCAATTTTCCAACTTGATATCCCAGGATATCTGTTCTAAATATCCCATAACCCATAAATTTGTTCCCAAAATCAGTTCTTTATCCCGTTAACTTTTTACCTATATATCCCGTGTTTTGAAAACCCCTAATATGGCCCCACCAATAACTCAGGCAGTTTCGTACTTCGCACTAACACTCTATGCAGACAAATATTATACACAGAAATAATATACAGGCTCCTAGGCGAACGTGTAGATACGGCAGGTCTCGAAAAGACCTTCCTAGTATAATTTCTCCTAATTGTTATTTTTGATTAGCTTTACGTCGTTTTGTTGTACGTGGCATTTAGTCTTCTGAGGGCGCGGTTTTGTGTTTGAAAACCTTTTTCAATTTATTCAATTAGGAATCGCCGAAGGGGAATAAGAAATATAAAGATTAATCTCACGCTAATTTCACTGCAATTCTTTGCAGCTCAAGACACACATTAAAACTTCCATGAGATTGTAGCCCCTGTCGAAATTTGGCTCACTTGATCCAGGTGGCGATTTTCACACCTCATATGTAGCTATTGATATCAAATAAAAGTAACCTACGTTTTTCCTCATAGCTCACTGACTTGGATTCATGCCGTTTTACACTTCTTGAGTCACCTTGAGAGTTAACACCTTAGTTTAGTACTTGGACACAGAAATAATTGATAATTAGTTGTTACGATATATCTAGTTACAGCTTATTTTTTTTTGCACAAGATATTGATTTAAGGACGTTCGCGCCCAAAAACTTCCCGCGCACAGATTTTTTTTAAACTTTGTCAGCAGGTAGAAAATGATAAGTTTAGATTAAAAACGTAAAAAAAATCGGGGGCCGAACTCGTTTTGAAGATAAGGCGTATCACAGACCATAGCATTTCCAGTCATTCGAGGCGATTTTGCCCAGATTCATTACTATCGGCATAAAGTTAATTTGAAGAATCATATCTAAGTTATGTGTGTTTAACACAGCATATATAGGCCTATTTGATAGATCTTTGCTACATATGTCATTAAATCAGCTAGAATTAGCCTTAAAAAATGCAACTTTTAAGTTACGCACACCTGTATCTACGTACCAATTCGACCCTATTTGAATAGTATATGAGAAATAATTAAAACTACCCACGTACAGATTTTTTTTGTTTTTTAGTATAATGGAAAGAATCATTAAAGGAAGTGATCTGCCGTAAAAAAATTGAGGGTCACCGAGCATCCAACAAAAATATTCGCACACAAAGTTAACGTAAAGGTCACCAGCTCTATATTTTGTTGAGTTTTCGACTCCGTGCGCGCGCTTGAAAATGACGTGGCACGCTCGTGACCAATGAATAGCGTGCGCACTAGAGATGCGCAGTAGCAATGGGCGCGAACGTCCTTAAAAAAACATCTGCGAAATTATTAGCTGCCACATTAGCCGCTCTTAGTGAAAACTGAACGGCCTTATTATTTCTAACTAGGAAATTTTTATACCTCTGAGCTAGTGCGACGAGAACTATTTCAAGAACCCACAGCCCAACGATTGCCTTCATTCTAAAAGACGATGGCTTTCAATTTATTCTTTCTGAACGCAGCAGTTTCGTAAAGATTGGGGTCGGAACGCAAATGATCGCCTGTCTTAAGTGTTTCTTTAGTTTTGAATGTATCAATTGAAATTTACATTATAGAGTGATTATATACGTGGCTGGCATGAAATGTCTATCAGTCATAATTGCTATGCCATTATTCGTGACCATGTTATTTTAATCACTGTATAGTTAGATTTTGGGTTGCGCCTCGCATGGGGTGTGATGTAAAAATGTAAATCTTATTTATAGTGGTCATGCACTTAGGTCTACAAGCACTGAGCTTAGCTAGTTTACTGGCATGCCATTGAAACAAAGAAATACCCGTCGCGTAATCTCTTTTCAATTCTACTATTGATTTACTATATAAGCACAATTAGACCCGTGGCCCTTGAGGGCGAAGGGTCTAATTGTTTTAGTATCATCCAACTAGTCGGACAGAAAAGGCAGTGATAAAGTTAGCAAATGTAAGTTGAAGAAATAGTTATTTGGGAATGAAACGAAAGAAAAACCGGCGAATTTAGCTACTCGATGACTATTATTAATAGTCCCCAAGTAGCGTAGCCAATCAAAATGCAGGCTTTGCATTAGTCGACTAGTTGGGTGATACTAAATATGTGCTTCTCTCTGTGGCTCAAGGCAGAAAGAGGGCAACATTTTCGGCCATTCCGGCATTGTAGTTATAGCGTAAAACAAAGATAGTTATGTATATATTTTAACTTTTTTATGAGATCAATTAAGTTGATAGATTAATCATACTATCTAGTTACATTGCCGGTAGTGAAACTCAATTCTAGAAAACTGGATGGATTTAGATTGTAAAAGAAAGGCAGACTGAGCGGGTTTTTTTTTTTCAAGGGGTTGGGTAGGGAGAAATGTAAAGCCAATTGGAGATTGAACATGTAAATTCCGGCTATGTTGACGACCGCGCAAAGTGGGATCTGGATCGGGTTACTAGTGACGTCACTTTGGGAACCTGCTAAAAACATTCAAGATACTTTTGACCGAGCTTGGAGGGCTGTCAAAACATTTTTGGATTATTTGTTATTCATATCTTATCAAAACTGGACAAGATTTTTATGTGAAAGAAGTGTATCATCTAGCATTGCAATTCGGAGTCTAGCTACGATTTGGACGGCTGCGATGTATATTTTTTGCCATTTCAAAGTGCGAGTCGCCAGTCAAGATCGCCGCGTTGTAATTTAGGCGAGAATCAGGAACGACAATTTGCTGGTTCATTTGGGTTATAAAGATACAAATAATGGCTGAAGAGTTAACATACAGCTCGTTAAGATTCAATGAACACGAAGAGTTGGTAATTTGACTTTAAGAAACGTGCAGATTTCGGAGTGTCAAAACATTTTTAGATTCAAATATTGATTTCCACCGAAATACAAGTTAAAATGCGATGCAGTCGTAGTCCACTCCTGCCTACTTCTCCAGACCAATGATTGAAAATAGTTTTAACGTAAGAGATAAGCAGAGATGTCGGTTAAACCGGGATTCAAAAAAGTCGCTTAAATCAAGTCAAATCGGTAAAATAACGACACCAGAAGCAAACAACACACGTATAGAATAAGCTAAGCCATTTTCATTGAGCATTTTCACTTTTAACTACCTCCATGGATATCTTGTAGAAAATCCCATATAAACCCCGATAATTCCTGTTGTCACGAAGCTCTCTAGAACCTCAAATTTCAGTGGATTTTGTTGCCACGAAGCTCTATTGTTTTAGGGCTGAGGTCCATTATTACCATTGTATGTATATCATTTTTTCAACCAATCCTGTGAGACGTTCCGAAGAGCTTCGTGGCGGCCCGATAATTCGATGCCCATACTGTGTTTCTTGTGTGGTTTATAGAGAGAACTTGGGCTGCCTGTGATTCTTCTCAGAAACAAAACATTGTAATTCCCGAAATGACGTCAGCAGCCAACTCGTCCCATTCTCCGCTATTCCTCGGTCGTGAACATGGAAGAGGGCAAATTTAAAAACTTTGAAAATTCATACAAAATTAACAAAAATAGCTACCACGTTTTTTTCGCTGTGGTTATCAGGAGAAAAGGAAATTTAGATTAGCGAAAAACTTTTGGGGGTTAGTGCCACTTAAACTGCCCATCGCCCATTGTTAGCTATTGTTAATTTGTTTACTAGAATTGAAATTCATTTTTTGTCTTAAAGTGGATACGATTATTTAAGGCTTCATGTTTGGCCCATTTTTTAAACTAAGGGTCATTTGGTTTATTTTCAACCGTTCACTGTCCAAAGTGATGCTGGTAAGTTAAGTAGGACGGGAGGGAGAAGGGGGTGGGGCGAGTGTCTTGCGACAGAAGCAATATGGTGCAGCGTTTCAGATTGTTATTATCAAATCCAAACCTAGAGCCGGTTCCCTACGAGTTTCGCGTCAGCCCGAATGCATAAAGTACATTAAATTACTTTGCAACATCTCTGACGAAGACTCGACATATTCTTTCGGTCTGGTATTTGACCATAGACTTCCAGAACGTTCGTTCAACCACTATTCATGAAATGAGTAACTGGCTTGACAGCTTGGAGCTAGGAAACCAAGTTCTAAGATGTCCTCTTGTTGTACAGCAACATCTCCGCTGTTAACACGACAGCTGCACGCGGGCTCAGACACTTTTCTGTGCTGTCGGGATCTCGACGTCAGCCTTTACTGCTACCCACAACTGAGTATTCTACCTGTTGTTGACACCGCGCTAAAATAGTTTCTCTATTTGCAGTCTCTAATCTACTGGGTGTAGAGGCTCGCTGCGAAGACAATGTCTCTCTTAATCATTGCTGACGCTTCCTCCATTTTCTCTCCAAGCTTTGGATCCCCGATAATACGAGCTGCATTTCTCACGTCGCGACACGTCTCGTCCAGTCGCTGTATACACCGAACAATAATTCCTGTAAAAAAAGGTAACAGTTACTTACAAGAAAGTGTATTTTCCGTTATTTCCTAAGCATTGTTCAAATGCAAAAGCCTATTGTTTAACCTTGGGATGGACCACTATTTTTTCAGGGGGGAGGGGGCAATTGGGCAATTTTCTCGGGCATGATTTTTTTCTCAACTGTAGCTGTGCAGGATTTATTTATGGTGTGTAAAACGTATAAAGCACTTGGTCAATTCTTTTCCCATGGCTCCCTCCCCTTGTCAGTCCCTTAGTGGATATGGATGTTTATGTTCAACGCATCCTTTGGGCACAACGCTTCCAGTAACAAGCAGCATAACTACAATGGTACCTTTATACAAGAGTGTATGGACTCTGCTGTCCCAGGCAGACAATGAACATCATAAATCCTACCTTCCTGGACGTCTGTCAAGTTAGTTATTTCAGAAAAAGGCATTCCTCTCGCCCATTCAAACACAGCTTCCACTAAACCAAAGCGGTACTGTTCTTTAAACTCTTGTACTGACGTATTGAGACCACACTCGGACTGCAGGTTAGCAATTTGTTCCGCCATATTTAATATGCGCTCCTTGCCCTAAAAAAATGATTCGAGTCAGTTGAGAGGGCTAATAACTGAAATGAACTCATCAGATAGTTCCATCCGGCCTTGATGCCTCATTACTTCAGCCTGCGTCTCAGACAGCTGACACACTTTGTGACACGCCGACTGCACCGCAGGCTACATTACTTCAAAGCTACATTCCAGTATCCTATGCCCGGGGTGTTCGGTTGGTTAAGGAGTACCGAAAAAAACAACGAGAGAGAAAAATGAGTGAGGAGTGCAGCGCTCCGCGCACCGGATATTCCTCTCGCGCTGCTCCCTTACAAACCGAACATCTGAGACAGGCTACATTTTACAGGCATCTCTCTACTCTCCCCATTCCCTACTCGTTTCTTTCCCTAATTTGCATAATTTTCACTAAGTTCTGCGCGCGGAGGATTTCAGTAACAAAAACCGACTACTCGTAGTCTATACCTCCTCCAGTGTCTTTGTTAAGGACGGCTCACTGCTTCGACGCTGAAAAACAAAATTAGGTTGTACAAGTGAGTGTGGGTGTGAAAAAAGTACATTGAAGTTCATTATTATCTAGCAAGAAGGCATGTGTGTTGTGGTAATTTATTTCAGTTATTTACCTGCTGAAACACGAAACATGACAACAAAGCAACAATCTCCGTTGGATGCAGATTGGTGAAAGCATTTTCAAACACGAGTTCTGTTATGATCAACTCGTGGTTACTTATCTCGCAGGCCACTCTTCCTTTCAGCTGCACTGTGTTATTGGCGTCCACGTAACGTAATTTTTGCAAGACCTGAAGAACGAGCAAAGACAGAGCAAATTATAACTTATAGACAAACAATAATCCCGGGCTGGAGCTTTTCCTGGTGTCTTGTAGTAATTAAGGTCCTCTGTGGAACCTCTAATTCCTTAGCCCGCTGTACTTGAAACACTGAATTTTTTTGCATTAAGGACCTTCTTGTGACCTACTCAATTGTTTTTAAAACCAATGAAGTAACTGGTTTCCTGAAGCGAGTCAGGACCCTTAATGGACGGGAAACTAGTAAATCAAATAGTTTCTTGAGCGTTTGGCTGTGTAAACATAATCAGTGATTTTAATAAGGCATTGGTATCACAAAACAAGTTACAGAAGGAGAGATCGCAAGTTTCCGTTTCAAAGTAAGGCTGTGTCAGAACGATTCACAAGAAAATGATTTCACCATCATATTTATTTTCATACAATTCAAACTCATTTATATGAAGAATTTTGAACATGGCTCCGTTTTAAAACGTGAGGTAAAAATCAATGACTCATTGAAAACTTTTTTTAAAAATTAAATGTTTGGTTGGCAGTCTGTTATTGTCAATTTCCTTGTCGTATAAACGTAACATTTATACCTCTATTCTTTGCTGCAGTTCTTCTCTGTGTTGAAGACTTTCGTCTGACAATAGAAATCTCAGAGTGGTCACGTGTTCACGTAACTTCATCTGTTCCGCAACGGATTTAAACTAGAAACAAAATAAAGAAATGTTGGTTTGTTGTACCTCTCGGTCGGTCGGTCGGTCGGTCGCACTTATCATTGGTCACTAAAATGTGAAACAAAGTATTATAAAGCTATGATGTCTGCTCAATTCATTTTACAAATTAACAGTGGGAAATTCACGTAATTTATGATAGTAAACAAAACCTCACGTGTTCTGTAAACTTGGGGCAGTTTAAACAAACGTAGTTCGCCATTCGTTCTTCGAGGCTCTGTTTTCGCGCTATCGTTGTCACCATATCTAGGTCCCGGATGTTGAAGTCTTTAACAGGATCCATAGTACCCAGTCCTTCAGGATTAGCCTCGGACAGTCTTAGCAGTTCTTGCTCCGCGCTTATGGTAGTTTTCCCAGGCAAGTCATTCCTTTGGAGAGACAATAAACTCAGACTAAAGGAAAACGTTAATTTCCTTTTTCATTTTGCAGATTTAAGGTTAGAGTTAGTAGATACTAACAAGCGAGTAGATGAGTAACCTAGACCAGAGAAGCTATTTCATTACTTTTTTTGTAACCTAAAACGAGAGAGTAATAAGACAAGTTTAATGTGGGATAAAGTCTGGTGAAGTTCTGTTGAAAAGACCGCTTAAAAACATGTTATTACCGACGAGTGCGGGACGAATTAGCTGGAAATTAATATTCGGACGTTGTGATGGAGAGCGGGGGGGGGGGGGGGGAGGGGGTGCTTGGGGACAGCCCTTAGGAACTACTTAAGGTTTTGGTGGGAGACTAGATCGGTCAGAGTTCGATTCGCCCATTTAGTTTTGATTGTGTTTCCGTTTAAACAACTTGTATATACGTTTCCATATATTTTTGACCACATCACGAGGGTGCTTTTTTAGTGACGTTTTGTATCTGACGTAGCACAGGTTCTAGTTCTTAAAACCAATAGTTTTTAAGTGTGGATAGAGTAGCTTACTTTTGCATCAGATGATTGACTGACGCATCCTCAATAAACTTTTCAAATTAAAAGTTTAGTCTGATTGTAGCCAGAAATAAGTGTACATTAAGCATTCTCCAAAGAAGTCAAACTTAAAATTGTACGAAAACTTTGAAACAGGAACGCCCCTTGTCTTGTTTGAGCTAACGTAGTTTAGGTTAGGTTAGTTTTGGGCCGCATTTAAATTCTACTTCTTAATTTTTAGAATGTGTGATATTGGAGAACATTCTTTGTAAGGGAATTTAGTTTCCCCCAATTATTCTCCAGTCATGGACTTTTTGTATTTCCTGTAATTTATTTAATTGTGCTACCATGACAAAATATTTTTAAACCATTAAACCTTAAACTTGGGTGAATTGCACCTTAGACACATTACATTACTAAACAACAACACAGTACTATCTTACGGAGAAAATGTCTCGGATTTCAGCGAACCAATGACAAAATAACACAAAAGAAACATATAACCATCACTCACCTAAACCTAGGTTGCATTCTCTTTTTATGGTCTTCAATTATCTTGTTCGTATCCAACTTCATTTGACGAACAGTAATGGCACTGATTTCACTTCCATTCACCTGTACAATGCTGTGAGAACATCGTCCCTCGGGTAAAAATAACCTTCGTTTTACAAAAGGCTGTATTTCATCATCCATGCCTAATGCACATGCCGGTGCGTTGACTGTTGAGAAAAATTACATAAATAGAGGATATTACATGGCTGCGCGTGGATACGAATTTCATCTTCGAGTGTTTAACTCGATATCTCACGAGTGTCGCTGCGCTCACTCGTGAGATATCGAGTTAAACACGAGAAGATAAAATTCGTATCCACAAGCAGCCATGTAATATTCTGTTTATTATATAAACATACTTATGACCACGTTTTTTGACGATTTTCCAAAGATTTCCGACCACTTTCCGAAGATTCCCAAATATTTTCTAAAATTGTTCCGAAGGCCAGACGAACGTTACCGAACATTTCCCGAAGATTTCCGAATATAACCGAAGATTCCCGAGGAAGAACCGATGATGTTTCGATCATACAGCAACACATCTGAGTACTTTCTAAGAGATTATGTAGCTAAAGCAATGGTAATCATGTTATCTTCACGTGTGAAGATATCATGTTTTACGCGCGAAAGCTCACTTGGTATTTCACTGGTGTTTATATAATAAAGAATTTTTAGACATAGTTATACTTACAAAGAACGCAAAGAACGGACATCATTCTGATATATTCGACGAGCAAGTGAATTCCTTCATACTACGATTATCAGTTGAGTAAGGTGAGACAGAGCTTTGGCGACGAAGTTTTGTATTTAAAATTACGGTGTTGCCATGGGCAGCTTTCCTCGTTTCCAATGGTCAGTCATAATATCGTCGCCTGCAAATTCGCGCGCTTTGCTGCCAATGACGTCAAAAAATGGAGCCAGTTGCCCGTGATAACAACACAAGTTGAACGTTAAAACCTGCCCACCAAAGTTTCGTCGCGCCTCACTCAACCGATAATCGTAGTAAACACCACTTGTCGGCAGTCATTTTCAATTAGTGAATTTATGCGTTCACCTGATCTTTGGTCCTCTGGGTCACAGATCACCAGGACTTCAAACTTCTTTTCTTTTGGACTAGACACTAATTGAGACTGCACAGTCGAGTAGCCTTGAGCTGAGACGTTTTCTGTTCGTAATATCACAGCTAAAGCATTTTTGTGTTCAGCGGTATTTACAGTCACGACACGCCCAGAAGAGAGGGCCCGCTGACCATTGAGAGACGAAAGTATGGCTGCCTGGAGGAAGAATAGATTAAGAAAAATTCTTAAATATTCGAGACAGATTTCAACCATAATGGGTAAGATTAAACTGTCTTGTTCTTGATATTTCGACAAATCCTGACAGCTAATTATTACAAATATATATGGGGACCTGTTAGAAAGTGTCTGAATTCCGAACATGTCGCTTAAGGATTGACTGAGAAAAAGTTGACGTGACAAGACGACGGATCATCAACAGGCGATGACAAACGATGTTCTGGTGAAACCTGTTTTACCTGTACATACTGGGCATATTACGGGTATAACTTGTTTTACAAGCAGGGTAAGACACCAAAACAATGGCACTATGGATTTATACAAACTGAAAGCCAAAAATGGGTTTTGACCTCTTGTAACGCCGGGTACACAAGAACCATTAAAACAATATACAACAGCTAAACAAAAGATCCGGCGTAAAGAAAAGAGTGTGAAGTGAAGTGAAGGGTGCCGGTATACCAAGACACAACACAATATAGTATAAGGTATTCGTTCAATTACCTGAACAGTTCTTGTCAATTCCGACAGCTCTCGACAATCCTTGAAATATAACTTTAAATCCTCTACACAAAACGTACAGTCAACCTCTTTTATATTTTGTAATTTTTTTTCTACTTCCTCCATTTCGCGTTTTCTTTCCTGCGAGTCTTTCTGCATGTGGAACTCCGCAAAACTTCTTTTCATCATGTCCTCTACACGAAGCTCTTCCACTCGTAAGAGGTTTAAAATCATAGAATACGTGAGACGGAATCTAGAGACCAGTTGAGTCGGTTTTCCCTGTCAAAGATAACCCACAAAATTAACAGCTATGTGATAAATGAATAATGATCGCAGTTACTTACAAAACTTAAGCAGCTCCGAAAAAGAGTCTGAAAACATCTATTAATAAGGAATTCATATACTTGAGCCGAGTATTATTCCCCCTGAACATAAAGGGCCGAACCTACACCACCCTCTCATGTGGCTTTCATAGCTCAGTTGAGAGAGCATTGCACTGGTAACGCAGGGGTCGTGGGTTGGCATCCCGTTCAAAACCTGATTTTTTCAGGTCATTTTTCCAAGTGTTATGGCTACATTCGTATCTATCATCATATCTGTAGTATGTTTATTATCACCATAAACACGATCGAAATATCACTACTGACCTAGAATGCACAAGCGTTTTGGCAAATGATCACCAACAAACAACAACTATTAACTTTAATGAGGCCAGTATGTGCTACATGTCCTGTCATTACTTGCCATGCACAAAATTCTTTCCAAACAAAGGTACAAGAACAACAAAGAGGTAACGATAGACCAAAAAGGAGCAACGATGGTTTCAACTAAGTAAGACTACCTGGAAGACGAGTCAAAAACAATTTAATCCAAATTTCTCGGATGCGCTATCGAGTACTCAGGTGTAAAGGCGGAAGTGATCTTACCAGCATCATCTTATGGAGGTCAGCCATAAGAGGTATATTTCCTTTACACAATATGATAACAGTTCCGGTAGGATCCAGGCCTCTCCGCCCCGCACGGCCAGCCATCTGAATATATTCCCCGGTCAGGAGATCTCTGAAGTTTGAACCGTCGTGTTTCCTGATTGAATCAAACACCACTGTCCTCGCTGGCATGTTCACGCCCATAGCAAACGTTTCAGTGGCAAATAGGATCTGGAGGAAGAAAAAATAATCATAAAAATTACTGCCAAAAAGCACGGACTAGAAGAACTCTCAATATTAAAAAAATTAGCAGTTTTAAGCTTTGGCGAATTTATTTATTCATTTTTATTTCTTTATCAATTTGTTTTTCA
>JAHPZR010042116.1:22500-24746 GCA_019787425.1 Platygyra sinensis | reverse complement strand
CGGTTTAAAAAAAAAAAAAAAAGAAAAGAAAACCGAAGGCAGAGCAAGAAACCGCCCAGCCTTCGGCTGCGCGGTTTAAATTAACTGTTTAGACAAAAGAATGGCCGCCGACGGGAAAAATGTTTATTTGGTCAAACTTGGGCCAAAATCCTTCGGCGATGGGCGCAGGACATTTGCAAGGATAAGGCATCTAATTTGGTACCAGCTGCTGGCTACTAAGGCTGAAATTATCCAGAGTTAAGCTGTATTTTGGTTTTGCGTGCGAAACAGAAGATTTCGTAATCTGGAATTTTTGTTTCTGTTTACTTTCGAAGGGAATATTCAATGCGCTATAAAGGTATTACTTCTGGCCATGGATCACGCTGACGGTGATAAATGTAAGATCGTGTTTACTTCGCCAGAAGCTATGATGGAATTTTCTGGGGAAAAAAGTTAACACTTAGCCTTTTATCATGTTTTATAGCGCTCGTCATAAACCCTTTTAACATATGCAAATTGATAGTCGTTTGAAAGGTCAAGGTATTTTTTCTCAGACATAAACAAAATTCTCCGATTACTAGTCACGCTAGACCCGCTTCAGGCAAAGAATGTTTCCATATCTCAAACCGCCCTCTTCCTATTCACGTACACTCGCATGAAATTTCTAAGTTTCTTGACACAGAGACTTAGTTTCTGCTCAACAAATGTTGTCAAAGTGCAAGTCTCTTCAATTTTAAAGGGAAAAAAAAATTTCTTCGCAACAAGGCGGATTTGAACCCGGGGCGCTAGCTCGGCAGTCTTCCACTCTAACCACTAGACCACCGAAGATACACCAAAAACATCTGGTTTAATTTAAGTACCTAATCAGAAACCCGAACGCTATAAAGAAGCTAGCCATTAACCCCTTGCATTAACCCTAACCCTAATCAGTTTTTTCAGTGCTCAGGCCTATAATCAGTATTTACTTGGTGTACGCATCACAAGGTATCCAAGGGTGGTTTGAGATATGGGAACAAGTCCTAACCATCTTTTAAATTGTTTCCGGGTAATGTTTTCTCTCAAAACGTTGTTGCTAAATATTCCGTAATATTTTTGTGAGCGAAAAAGAGTTTAAAAAGCGCGGTTTTAATTTTTTTTAAAAATTCTTGTTTTTTTTAGTTTTGTCGGTTGCAAATCCCAAACCTCCGTGGATGATGTCATCATCAGCCAATTACAGGCCATTTCTCAGCTCTTTTCTTCATATCTCCCCTCAGGAGAGTTTTGTCTAGTTAGCGAATTAAATAAACTCGCGGTTAGTTGGGGAGGGTTTATTTGGTCAAAATTGGGCCAAAATCCCTCGGAGATGCACGTCAAGGCATTTACAATTATAAAGAATGTAACTTAGGACCAGTTGCTGCAGCTGGCTACTAAGGCTTAAATCATCCAGCGTTAAGCTGTATTTTTGTTTTGCCTGCATGTTCACTTTCGAAGGGAACATTCAATGCGCTAAAGAAGGTATTACGTCTGTCGTCAGCCATGGACTCCGCTGTTGGTGATAAACAAGATCGTGTTTACTGGAATGCCCTTGCGGTGATAAATAAGATCGTGTTTACTTCGCCAGAAGTAATGGTGGAGTTTTCTGGGGAAAAAAAATAAAATCTGAGCTTTGAACATATGGAAATATATATTCGTTTGAAAGGTCAATTGTGAGACCTTTTCTCCTGCGAGCTACAATGGTAAACAAAGTCTCCGTTACAAATCACGCAACCACGCTATGCAAAGAATGTGAAAATCTCTTACAACCTAGGCACTGTACTGAGCCAACTCTGAATCACGCAATCTCTATTGTTTCCAACCTTTTAAGTATCATGGTTTCCGGGTAATGTTTTCTCGCAAAACGTTGTTGCTAAATATTACGTAATGTTTTTGTGAGCGCAAAAAAAAAAGAGTTAAAAAGCGCGGTTTTAATTTTTTTTAAATTCTTGTTGGTTAAGGGTGATACGCACTTTAAGACGTGTGCGGCGATAAAGCAAACCGGTGTTGTAGACCACAATTCTAGTTTCAAAGATGCTCTTTGTCTACCACAACAACTCTCACTTATTAGTATCATAAAAAGATGCCATCTGTGTGCAATCTAGTACTCGCTGCAAACCTTGTGGACCGTTAATAATTTCGTGATTGTGCGGATGGCAGATGTGCTTACCGCTTTTAATTGATGTAGTAAAGTTGCGGATGATATATATTCAAACCTAGTTTAAACAGACCTTAGATAAAAGTAAGAATCCAAG
>JAHPZR010042116.1:7500-17500 GCA_019787425.1 Platygyra sinensis | reverse complement strand
ACATTTCAACCAAGAGAAAAATGTCGGAAACCCTGACGACAGAGTGCGAGGTGAGAGGTGAGGAAGTGGCTATTAATCCGCACCAGTTATCTCCTGTTATTAGCCTTTCTCAAGAGGAATTTATTGTACAGAACTCTCATTCAGAGATAACGAAAAATTTTAATTTCTTTAACTGTAATGTCAACATTCATTAAACGCAAATCGGGAACATTTTTCATAAGACCGTACAACTTAACTTTAGAATTTTGTTCAAAAGTTTCAGTTCGATTCAGTTTTTCCTGAAACGTTTTCAGATGTTTTAAGCTTAAATCCTTTCTGTAAACCTTTTGAATTCCGCTTTACACGTTATTCACGGCTGTCATTAATAAAGATGTTTACACTGAAACGTGTCATTGCGTGGCTTACTTTGTTGTTGTTCTGTGAAATGTCTCAACGCTTGTACATTTATAATTGTATAATAAAACAATTATTGGATTCGGTTTTCGCATGATAGCGAAATTATCAAGGCCTCGGTTTGTGTTATCCGCCTCAGCCTTCGGCTTCGGCAGATAACACAAACCTCGGCCTTGATAATTCTCGCTATCATGCTCAACCTCATCCAATAATTGCTTATTATTATTATTCAAATTTTATACACTGTGCCAATTCCGATTTTCTGATTGATTGATTTTTACCACGTGACACTGGGCTGTGACGAAACAACCTCCTTGACGTCATTATCGTGGTGTAATAGCCGTGGTGTAAATTCAATACACCACTGTCATTACACCATGGCTTCGGCTGACTCAAAGTTTGACGATTTTTGTTTGCAGTGTATTCAATTTGAATAACAAAAATGTTAACCCACTCATTGCTCGTGAATTATCGGGATTTACCTGCACTCGTTCACTAACAATGAACTCGTGCAGGTAAATCCCAATAATTCACTCGCCGAGTGCGTTGACCTGTAATTATCACACTACGTTAAGCCTACTGCTAAACTTAAGTCACCACTGACACGAACTCACAGTAAATCTTGATATCTTTAACACAGCTCCTTACGGTCCACTTGACCTTGAACGAAGTTCCCCAATAGACTTTACAACAATAGCAGTCTACAGCTTCTCCACTTGGTCTCCGCCGAACAACAAAGGAACTCTAAGGCCACTGCCGAGAAAACAACCATCTTTAGCTTTTCCGCTCGGTTTCCACCGAGAAACACTAATAGCACTTTATAGTTTCTTCGCTCGGACGCCGCCGAGAACCATCTACTATTGCTACCTAACTGACTATTTATATACATTTAACTAATATTCTAGAACATTCTTGGAGCTTCTAAGATAACTATTTCTGTAACATTACATCATTTGGCGCTTCTATTTATGTAGCATTACTTTATGATTACATCATTCGGTAGAATGTTCTAAACTGTTCCATAGCGTGACCGTAGAAAGTTCTGGCACAAACATTGCGTGACTTTACACTCGAGAAGATTCCAGAAACTTGATATTTGCATACGCGTCCTCCATAACAACAGACACTTGACAAACACGAAATAACATCATAACACATCATAGTTAATAGAGGGGAATGGTTATGAAACTCGTCAAAGTTCTTTGTTCTATGTTTTTGTTCTGTTTCTGCCCTTGACCCTGCACAAAACACAATAGTTGTTTACTCCGAAACAAGGAACTAACCAACAGAAACGTGTTGGTTACGTAACCATGAATAGTGTATGAGCGCAAAACAAAAGATTGTGCAGGGTCGTGGACCTTCCAACATAAATCTTGGCATCTTTGTTTGCTCTTTTGATGTTTGCCGGGCTTCCTAACCAGTCCCCTCTATAAACTATGAACACATGTTGCTTGAAATTTTCAGTTAATTTTCAGCCATCAGTTGCTTTAAGTTTAGAAAGCCTTTGAAGATTTGTCGTGAATGATGTCTATCTGAAAACATTTTGTTTTGAAATAGTTTAAGTTTTGAAATAGCTTCTGGCTGGAAATTATCATTTCCCAAGCTGACATTTTTATTCAGACTCACAAGACTACTCGGAGGCTAATTTCACTCTCCCACGAGGCCACTAAACTTCTATTTTAACTTGCCCAACAACCGCAGTACAAATATGAATTATTTCATATATACTTCACACCAGTTCACTACACGGGAAGATATGAAGTCAATAAATAAAGGACTCATTGATAAATCCGAAATAAAAAGTTAAAAAGATAGCCGTCCAGGTTCATGTTCTTTAGACAATAGAGAACTTGGTCATTTCACGTTGTTGTTTTGCAGATGACGACGAAGAAACGTACCAAGTATTATAACGCATGTGCACAGTCATTGTACTGCTCGTTGAACCTTTTGTTTAGCGACGTTGCCGTCATGGTTTTCTTAAGCCCCCTACTATTACACTCAAAGGGCTAAAACGTTCACCAATTACTAAACTTCGCAAGGAATTTAAATTCTCAGAGTCAGTTGGTATCAGCCATTATGTCCTAACTTGTCTTAGCAAAGGCGTGATCTAATGAACGAAAATGTCAACAATGGCGCTAACAAAGATCACATGTTTCTGAGGGAATATAGTTAACTTCAATGAAATTATTACCAAAGAACACGGGAAAATCGAGCACTTAGCACTTAGATCTCTCCGCGCCAGGAGGCGCATAAGGCCGCAACCCTCGTCTTCCAACCCACTCTGTCTTCCGCTATGACTTTGACTTCTCTCCAGCTATTCCACCCTTCACTCTTTCGCTCATTTTCCACGGTTCGTCTCCACGTGGTCTTTGGTCGACCTACTGCCCGTTTCCCTTCTGGTTGCAACCCTAACGCTACCCTGCAGTTGTCGGTTGCATCTTTTCTCAAGGCGTGCCCGATCCAGTTCCAGCGCCTCCTGCGGATCTCATCACTGGTCTCATTTATTCCTGTAATATCCCCTATCCTCTCGTTGCTCACTCTCTGTGGCCACCGAATTCCGAGGATTCGTCTGAGGCACACAAACTGGAATGCGTCCATCTTCTTTTCCTCCACCTTTGTCATTTTCCATGCCTCGCATCCGTAGAGTAGTACTGGGCGTACTAGCGTCTTGAACAGCTTGATCTTCGTTTGGCGTCCTATGCTCCGTAACCTCCATATCTTGGTTAGGTTATAGAACGCCCTTCTTGCTTTATTTAGTCGGTTCCTAATATCTTCAGTTCCACCACCATCCTTCCTGACCGTTGCTCCGAGGTATACGAATTCTTCCACTTCTTCGACTTCATCTTCCCCAATCTTGACCCTGTCCTGCCGTCTTGCATTCGATCTCATCATCTTGCATTTTGCCGCATTGAGTTTCAGTCCTACACGCCCAGCGTTCTCCACCAATCGATCCGTCTTGCTCTGTATATGCTCGTACTTCGACGAGATCAGAACAAAATCGCCTGCGAAGTCAAGGTCTTCTAATACGCTGGTGAAGTTCCATCGTATTCCATTCTTATGCCCGTGTGTCGTCTTTCTCATCACCCAATCTATTGCTATGAGGAAGAGAAATCCTGACATAACACACCCTTGCTTGACTCCCGTCGTGATCTTGATCCACCTCGTCTGTTCCCCGTCATCCATTACCGTACACTCAAAATCCTCATACATGATTTTAACCATCTTCACCAGCTTTTCAGGTATACCGTACGACTTCATGATCTTCCACAAACTTTCTCTATGGATCGAATCAAAGGCCTTCTCGAAGTCAATGAAGTGTGTGTACAGCGTCGCTCTCCACTCATTCACCTGCTCCATGATGTTGCGGAGAACGAAGATCTGCTCCACTGTGCTCCTATTCCTACGGAATCCCGCCTGTTCCTTTCTGAGGGCCTCATCCACTCCCCGTTGGATCCGATCGATTATGATTCGGCCCATGATTTTGCTCATTACTGGCAGCAGTGTCACTCCTCTCCAGTTTTTACATTCGCTCAAGTCCCCTTTCTTTGGTAGTTTGACGATGATGCCTTTCTTCCAGTTCTCTGGTATTCTCTCTTCGTTCCATATCTTCCTGTATAGTCTTGTCAGTTCTTGTACTGCTGTGTCGCCGCTTGCTTTCAGCAACTCTGCGGGTATTTCGTCCATTCCAGGTGCTTTTCCACTTTTCGTCTTCATTAGGGCTTGTCTGACTTCATCTTCCCTGATCTCTGCTGTGTCCATCTCCCTCATCTCCTCTGCCTCTGTCTCCACATCTGTTACAGGGTTCGAAGGCGCCTTCCTCACAAGCACTTCTTCAAAGTGCTCCGCCCATCTCTCAAGTCTCACCTCCTTGTCCTTGATTACTTCTCCATGCTTATCCTTTACGGCAGCGGCTTGTCTCATCTTCTTATTAGTTAGTCTTCTTGCCGCCTGGTACAGCTCTCTTGTGCGTCCTTTCTCAGCAGATCTCTCAGCTTCCTTAGCGATCTCTTCTGTCCAGTGTCTCTTGTCCTCTCTTGCCCTGCGCTTCACTTCTCTGTCCTTCAGCCTGTACTCTATGCGCAGCCTTCCTTTGACACGCTCTGATCTGGTACTGTCAATTTTATTTCCTATCTGCCTCCTTTCCTCTATTGCCCTCCATGTGTCATCCCTCAACCATTGCTTGCTCCTTTTCTTCACCCTTCCCAACACCTTGTCTGCAGTCTCTGTGTACACTTTCTCTATCTGGCTGCAGTCGTCATTCACGTCCTCTTCTACCTCTAGTGCTTCGAACCTGTTGCTTAACTCGATGTTGAACCTCTCTTTAAACATCGCACTATCCAGCGTTTGTATGTCAAACCTGGCTTTGATCTTCTTCCTATTTGGGTCTTTGTGGAGCTTCATCTGTAGTTTCGTTACTACGAGGTAGTGGTCACTAGCTGCATCTGCTCCTCGCTGTACTCTAGTGTCAGTGACTGACGTCCTCCATGTTCTCCTTATCATGATGTGGTCTATCTGGTTCCTTGTTTGCCCGTCAGGGGAGACCCACGTGGCCTTGTGTATGTCCTTATGGGGGAAGCATGTTCCGGTGATGACAAGGCCGTTAATGGAGCAGTACTCACACAGCCTCTCTCCATTGTCGTTCCTGCTCCCTAACCCGTGTCTCCCTATAAACTCCTCCATCTCGCTGTTATCGTCTCCCATCCTTTGCATTCATATCACCCATGACGATCACAATGTCATTTTTGTTGCACCTGTCCGTTGTTGTCTGTAATTGGTGATAAAAAGTCATCTTTCTCTTCATGGTGTGCATCGTTTGTTGGCGCATACGCTGGATGGGAGACGATAACAGCGAGATGGAGGAGTTTATAGGGAGACACGGGTTAGGGAGCAGGAACGACAATGGAGAGAGGCTGTGTGAGTACTGCTCCATTAACGGCCTTGTCATCACCGGAACATGCTTCCCCCATAAGGACATACACAAGGCCACGTGGGTCTCCCCTGACGGGCAAACAAGGAACCAGATAGACCACATCATGATAAGGAGAACATGGAGGACGTCAGTCACTGACACTAGAGTACAGCGAGGAGCAGATGCAGCTAGTGACCACTACCTCGTAGTAACGAAACTACAGATGAAGCTCCACAAAGACCCAAATAGGAAGAAGATCAAAGCCAGGTTTGACATACAAACGCTGGATAGTGCGATGTTTAAAGAGAGGTTCAACATCGAGTTAAGCAACAGGTTCGAAGCACTAGAGGTAGAAGAGGACGTGAATGACGACTGCAGCCAGATAGAGAAAGTGTACACAGAGACTGCAGACAAGGTGTTGGGAAGGGTGAAGAAAAGGAGCAAGCAATGGTTGAGGGATGACACATGGAGGGCAATAGAGGAAAGGAGGCAGATAGGAAATAAAATTGACAGTACCAGATCAGAGCGTGTCAAAGGAAGGCTGCGCATAGAGTACAGGCTGAAGGACAGAGAAGTGAAGCGCAGGGCAAGAGAGGACAAGAGACACTGGACAGAAGAGATCGCTAAGGAAGCTGAGAGATCTGCTGAGAAAGGACGCACAAGAGAGCTGTACCAGGCGGCAAGAAGACTAACTAATAAGAAGATGAGACAAGCCGCTGCCGTAAAGGATAAGCATGGAGAAGTAATCAAGGACAAGGAGGTGAGACTTGAGAGATGGGCGGAGCACTTTGAAGAAGTGCTTGTGAGGAAGGCGCCTTCGAACCCTGTAACAGATGTGGAGACAGAGGCAGAGGAGATGAGGGAGATGGACACAGCAGAGATCAGGGAAGATGAAGTCAGACAAGCCCTAATGAAGACGAAAAGTGGAAAAGCACCTGGAATGGACGAAATACCCGCAGAGTTGCTGAAAGCAAGCGGCGACACAGCAGTACAAGAACTGACAAGACTATACAGGAAGATATGGAACGAAGAGAGAATACCAGAGAACTGGAAGAAAGGCATCATCGTCAAACTACCAAAGAAAGGGGACTTGAGCGAATGTAAAAACTGGAGAGGAGTGACACTGCTGCCAGTAATGAGCAAAATCATGGGCCGAATCATAATCGATCGGATCCAACGGGGAGTGGATGAGGCCCTCAGAAAGGAACAGGCGGGATTCCGTAGGAATAGGAGCACAGTGGAGCAGATCTTCGTTCTCCGCAACATCATGGAGCAGGTGAATGAGTGGAGAGCGACGCTGTACACACACTTCATTGACTTCGAGAAGGCCTTTGATTCGATCCATAGAGAAAGTTTGTGGAAGATCATGAAGTCGTACGGTATACCTGAAAAGCTGGTGAAGATGGTTAAAATCATGTATGAGGATTTTGAGTGTACGGTAATGGATGACGGGGAACAGACGAGGTGGATCAAGATCACGACGGGAGTCAAGCAAGGGTGTGTTATGTCAGGATTTCTCTTCCTCATAGCAATAGATTGGGTGATGAGAAAGACGACACACGGGCATAAGAATGGAATACGATGGAACTTCACCAGCGTATTAGAAGACCTTGACTTCGCAGGCGATTTTGTTCTGATCTCGTCGAAGTACGAGCATATACAGAGCAAGACGGATCGATTGGTGGAGAACGCTGGGCGTGTAGGACTGAAACTCAATGCGGCAAAATGCAAGATGATGAGATCGAATGCAAGACGGCAGGACAGGGTCAAGATTGGGGAAGATGAAGTCGAAGAAGTGGAAGAATTCGTATACCTCGGAGCAACGGTCAGGAAGGATGGTGGTGGAACTGAAGATATTAGGAACCGACTAAATAAAGCAAGAAGGGCGTTCTATAACCTAACCAAGATATGGAGGTTACGGAGCATAGGACGCCAAACGAAGATCAAGCTGTTCAAGACGCTAGTACGCCCAGTACTACTCTACGGATGCGAGGCATGGAAAATGACAAAGGTGGAGGAAAAGAAGATGGACGCATTCCAGTTTGTGTGCCTCAGACGAATCCTCGGAATTCGGTGGCCACAGAGAGTGAGCAACGAGAGGATAGGGGATATTACAGGAATAAATGAGACCAGTGATGAGATCCGCAGGAGGCGCTGGAACTGGATCGGGCACGCCTTGAGAAAAGATGCAACCGACAACTGCAGGGTAGCGTTAGGGTTGCAACCAGAAGGGAAACGGGCAGTAGGTCGACCAAAGACCACGTGGAGACGAACCGTGGAAAATGAGCGAAAGAGTGAAGGGTGGAATAGCTGGAGAGAAGTCAAAGTCATAGCGGAAGACAGAGTGGGTTGGAAGACGAGGGTTGCGGCCTTATGCGCCTCCTGGCGCGGAGAGATCTAAGTGCTAAGTGCTCGATTTTCCCGTGTTCTTTGGTAATAATTTCATTGAAGTTAACTATATTCCCTCAGAAACATGTGATCTTTGTTAGCGCCATTGTTGACATTTTCGTTCATTAGATCACGCCTTTGCTAAGACAAGTTAGGACATAATGGCTGATACCAACTGACTCTGAGAATTTAAATTCCTTGCGAAGTTTAGTAATTGGTGAACGTTTTAGCCCTTTGAGTGTAATAGTAGGGGGCTTAAGAAAACCATGACGGCAACGTCGCTAAACAAAAGGTTCAACGAGCAGTACAATGACTGTGCACATGCGTTATAATACTTGGTACGTTTCTTCGTCGTCATCTGCAAAACAACAACGTGAAATGACCAAGTTCTCTATTGTCTAAAGAACATGAACCTGGACGGCTATCTTTTTAACTTTTTATTTCGGATTTATCAATGAGTCCTTTATTTATTGACTTCATATCTTCCCGTGTAGTGAACTGGTGTGAAGTATATATGAAATAATTCATATTTGTACTGCGGTTGTTGGGCAAGTTAAAATAGAAGTTTAGTGGCCTCGTGGGAGAGTGAAATTAGCCTCCGAGTAGTCTTGTGAGTCTGAATAAAAATGTCAGCTTGGGAAATGATAATTTCCAGCCAGAAGCTATTTCAAAACTTAAACTATTTCAAAACAAAATGTTTTCAGATAGACATCATTCACGACAAATCTTCAAAGGCTTTCTAAACTTAAAGCAACTGATGGCTGAAAATTAACTGAAAATTTCAAGCAACATGTGTTCATAGTTTATAGAGGGGACTGGTTAGGAAGCCCGGCAAACATCAAAAGAGCAAACAAAGATGCCAAGATTTATGTTGGAAGGTCCACGACCCTGCACAATCTTTTGTTTTGCGCTCATACACTATTCATGGTTACGTAACCAACACGTTTCTGTTGGTTAGTTCCTTGTTTCGGAGTAAACAACTATTGTGTTTTGTGCAGGGTCAAGGGCAGAAACAGAACAAAAACATAGAACAAAGAACTTTGACGAGTTTCATAACCATTCCCCTCTATTAACTATGATGTGTTATGATGTTATTTCGTGTTTGTCAAGTGTCTGTTGTTATGGAGGACGCGTATGCAAATATCAAGTTTCTGGAATCTTCTCGAGTGTAAAGTCACGCAATGTTTGTGCCAGAACTTTCTACGGTCACGCTATGGAACAGTTTAGAACATTCTACCGAATGATGTAATCATAAAGTAATGCTACATAAATAGAAGCGCCAAATGATGTAATGTTACAGAAATAGTTATCTTAGAAGCTCCAAGAATGTTCTAGAATATTAGTTAAATGTATATAAATAGTCAGTTAGGTAGCAATAGTAGATGGTTCTCGGCGGCGTCCGAGCGAAGAAACTATAAAGTGCTATTAGTGTTTCTCGGTGGAAACCGAGCGGAAAAGCTAAAGATGGTTGTTTTCTCGGCAGTGGCCTTAGAGTTCCTTTGTTGTTCGGCGGAGACCAAGTGGAGAAGCTGTAGACTGCTATTGTTGTAAAGTCTATTGGGGAACTTCGTTCAAGGTCAAGTGGACCGTAAGGAGCTGTGTTAAAGATATCAAGATTTACTGTGAGTTCGTGTCAGTGGTGACTTAAGTTTAGCAGTAGGCTTAACGTAGTGTGATAATTACAGGTCAACGCACTCGGCGAGTGAATTATTGGGATTTACCTGCACGAGTTCATTGTTAGTGAACGAGTGCAGGTAAATCCCGATAATTCACGAGCAATGAGTGGGTTAACATTTTTGTTATTCAAATTGAATACACTGCAAACAAAAATCGTCAAACTTTGAGTCAGCCGAAGCCATGGTGTAATGACAGTGGTGTATTGAATTTACACCACGGCTATTACACCACGATAATGACGTCAAGGAGGTTGTTTCGTCACAGCCCAGTGTCACGTGGTAAAAATCAATCAATCAGAAAATCGGAATTGGCACAGTGTATAAAATTTGAATAATAATAATAAGCAATTATTGGATGAGGTTGAGCATGATAGCGAGAATTATCAAGGCCGAGGTTTGTGTTATCTGCCGAAGCCGAAGGCTGAGGCGGATAACACAAACCGAGGCCTTGATAATTTCGCTATCATGCGAAAACCGAATCCAATAATTGTTTTATTATACAATTATAAATGTACAAGCGTTGAGACATTTCACAGAACAACAACAAAGTAAGCCACGCAATGACACGTTTCAGTGTAAACATCTTTATTAATGACAGCCGTGAATAACGTGTAAAGCGGAATTCAAAAGGTTT
>JAHPZR010042116.1:0-2500 GCA_019787425.1 Platygyra sinensis | reverse complement strand
AGTATATACTAAAACAACTATTCACCCCAGTGTCGATGGCTAGCGTTGGATATTTACCTCGCCGCTTCGCGGCTCGGTAAATATCCACCGCTAGCCACCTCCACTTCGGTGAATAGTTGTTACTTACAGACGTTAGAGGGCGCCAGAGTGTAGATTAACAAAAATAAAGTGATTCAGGGAACAGCTCAGTGTATACGTTTTGATCATCTTGAGTACACGTCGGATTGGAGACTTCGAAGACGAGTGTGGCTACTTTTATATCAAAACATGAAGCCTGAACACAATAAATCGTCCTTTTGTTTTCAGCCTCGATCTGAAACTTGGATTCTTACTTTTATCTAAGGTCTGTTTAAACTAGGTTTGAATATATATCATCCGCAACTTTACTACATCAATTAAAAGCGGTAAGCACATCTGCCATCCGCACAATCACGAAATTATTAACGGTCCACAAGGTTTGCAGCGAGTACTAGATTGCACACAGATGGCATCTTTTTATGATACTAATAAGTGAGAGTTGTTGTGGTAGACAAAGAGCATCTTTGAAACTAGAATTGTGGTCTACAACACCGGTTTGCTTTATCGCCGCACACGTCTTAAAGTGCGTATCACCCTTAACCAACAAGAATTTAAAAAAAATTAAAACCGCGCTTTTTAACTCTTTTTTTTTTGCGCTCACAAAAACATTACGTAATATTTAGCAACAACGTTTTGCGAGAAAACATTACCCGGAAACCATGATACTTAAAAGGTTGGAAACAATAGAGATTGCGTGATTCAGAGTTGGCTCAGTACAGTGCCTAGGTTGTAAGAGATTTTCACATTCTTTGCATAGCGTGGTTGCGTGATTTGTAACGGAGACTTTGTTTACCATTGTAGCTCGCAGGAGAAAAGGTCTCACAATTGACCTTTCAAACGAATATATATTTCCATATGTTCAAAGCTCAGATTTTATTTTTTTTCCCCAGAAAACTCCACCATTACTTCTGGCGAAGTAAACACGATCTTATTTATCACCGCAAGGGCATTCCAGTAAACACGATCTTGTTTATCACCAACAGCGGAGTCCATGGCTGACGACAGACGTAATACCTTCTTTAGCGCATTGAATGTTCCCTTCGAAAGTGAACATGCAGGCAAAACAAAAATACAGCTTAACGCTGGATGATTTAAGCCTTAGTAGCCAGCTGCAGCAACTGGTCCTAAGTTACATTCTTTATAATTGTAAATGCCTTGACGTGCATCTCCGAGGGATTTTGGCCCAATTTTGACCAAATAAACCCTCCCCAACTAACCGCGAGTTTATTTAATTCGCTAACTAGACAAAACTCTCCTGAGGGGAGATATGAAGAAAAGAGCTGAGAAATGGCCTGTAATTGGCTGATGATGACATCATCCACGGAGGTTTGGGATTTGCAACCGACAAAACTAAAAAAAACAAGAATTTTTAAAAAAAATTAAAACCGCGCTTTTTAAACTCTTTTTCGCTCACAAAAATATTACGGAATATTTAGCAACAACGTTTTGAGAGAAAACATTACCCGGAAACAATTTAAAAGATGGTTAGGACTTGTTCCCATATCTCAAACCACCCTTGGATACCTTGTGATGCGTACACCAAGTAAATACTGATTATAGGCCTGAGCACTGAAAAAACTGATTAGGGTTAGGGTTAATGCAAGGGGTTAATGGCTAGCTTCTTTATAGCGTTCGGGTTTCTGATTAGGTACTTAAATTAAACCAGATGTTTTTGGTGTATCTTCGGTGGTCTAGTGGTTAGAGTGGAAGACTGCCGAGCTAGCGCCCCGGGTTCAAATCCGCCTTGTTGCGAAGAAATTTTTTTTTCCCTTTAAAATTGAAGAGACTTGCACTTTGACAACATTTGTTGAGCAGAAACTAAGTCTCTGTGTCAAGAAACTTAGAAATTTCATGCGAGTGTACGTGAATAGGAAGAGGGCGGTTTGAGATATGGAAACATTCTTTGCCTGAAGCGGGTCTAGCGTGACTAGTAATCGGAGAATTTTGTTTATGTCTGAGAAAAAATACCTTGACCTTTCAAACGACTATCAATTTGCATATGTTAAAAGGGTTTATGACGAGCGCTATAAAACATGATAAAAGGCTAAGTGTTAACTTTTTTCCCCAGAAAATTCCATCATAGCTTCTGGCGAAGTAAACACGATCTTACATTTATCACCGTCAGCGTGATCCATGGCCAGAAGTAATACCTTTATAGCGCATTGAATATTCCCTTCGAAAGTAAACAGAAACAAAAATTCCAGATTACGAAATCTTCTGTTTCGCACGCAAAACCAAAATACAGCTTAACTCTGGATAATTTCAGCCTTAGTAGCCAGCAGCTGGTACCAAATTAGATGCCTTATCCTTGCAAATGTCCTGCGCCCATCGCCGAAGGATTTTGGCCCAAGTTTGACCAAATAAACATTTTTCCCGTCGGCGGCCATTCTTTTGTCTAAACAGTTAATTTAAACCGCGCAGC
>JAHPZR010042115.1:0-13609 GCA_019787425.1 Platygyra sinensis | reverse complement strand
GCGTGCATAACAAGAACAATAAAATAAAAGACAAAAAGGAACAAACGGAAAGAGACAAATCTAGATGCTTTCAACTGCTGATTAAGAATGGGACTTTCCCACTTAATATGCAATGCCTCTTTGATCTTAATTTTGAATTTTGAAGCTGCAGAATCTAAGATCGTGAAACATTCTGTAGCACAAGAGTCACGACAGGCCCTAGATGACTGCAGGGTACATGTGTAAGACTTGTCCGACAAGAGGTGCTCACGAACACGTGTACAAATGTGGTGAGGTGGTCTCGCCAATGTAGCTGGCATTTCAGCCAGCACACTAAAATTTATAAACGACACGTTTAGTAATTCACACCTAGTTGTTACCAACTTTATATAAAGTCGCTCACTTTAAACATCCTTCAACAGAAGATGGATACTGAGTATCAGAAACATGTCTTGCAAATTCAAACGTTGTGTCGTTTTTCTAAAATGTTTGATTTCACGAAAATTTGGCAATATTACAAACAGGGCCCTGGCCAAGATTCTCCTTTAGCTAATATTAAAAGAGTTCTGTCTTTCTGTGGTGCATGCTCAGGATTGTCACTGGTGACAGAAAATGTTGATTAGTCTTGAGTAGAAAACAAGAAGCAGAGATATCTTAAGATAAAGACCTCCGTAAGGTTGACCAGTTGTGAGCGATGGTTGAGCATTGGTGTGGTATATTCTACAGTACATAATTTAAGAGGTTTGAGTTAAAACCAGATCTTAGCATATCCAGAAGCTGTTTAGTGATTGAACTGTGTATTAGTATATCATTTGCTATGTAAATAGGTTTATATATTGACCAAGGGGCCAACCCTGCACCTCAGGCAGTAAATAACAATACTTAAATAACAATCAATACCAGTTAATGGTAATCTATGATCGATCAATGGAGAAAAATGCAGATTGTTTTGGAGACATCTTTTAGTACTAAGAGGATTAGAAAACGTCTATCGTTTTTAAAAATCGTTATAGGGCTTTCTTTGTCTGTAATTAGCACCTTATTGGGAGAATGAGAACCACTTCTGATTTTTCTTTGTAATCCAGGTGTTAGCTAACATTGTGCAATTTGTTAAGCAAATATTAAAAATTGAAGCGTAGCCAGGATGAGACATATTCTAAAGAAAAAAAGGTTCGCAGGCTAAAAAAAATTCTAAAAAAGTAAAATGAGCTTTCGACTGTCAGTCGACAGCCTTCGACGGATAAAAATGGAATGCGAAATGATAAAATATATGCAAGAAAAGGTGAAATAAAAGCAATGGAAAGAACAAAAGTAAAGTATAAACGTGTAAACTAGTGAACTATTGTTTATAAAGAGTACTATACTGGTTTGGAATTGGCTTAGAATTAAAATTTGAGCCAGCGAACGTTTTTATCTTTAGAATTGTTTAGCAATGTTTAGACAAACTATCGAGTTCTGTCCTGGTGTACCGGTTCACAAGGGAATAACCATTGTTTTTTCTTTGTTTAGGAGTCATTGGTTAGCTGTTGTGTATTGTTTGGTCCTTTGTAGCGCCTCTTGTGAACCGGTACACGAGGACAGAACCAACTATCGGCTTAGTCATACATCAGAGAATTCCTGAGGACTGGTTCTTGTTCTAGCAGTAAAATCACAAGCTGTGCTTATGTTATCAAGTTAATTGTATTAGATTTATTCTTAATTATGGTATTTTATTGATAAAATGCCCCTGGCACTTATTTCAAACTTTCTCCAGTGGACCTGGCATGTATTTTACTTCAACAGTTATTTGAGCCTGGGCCGGGTTGTTCGAAAGCCGGTTAACGTTAACCCAGGATTAAACGTTATCTGAAGCATTATTTTTTCTTTTTCAAAATTGTTTTTCGCCTCTAGCGTTTGGTGTAGTTTAAGATTACTACAGCTCAAAACTCAAGGGCAAACGATATAAACAGGTCACCTAACCAAAAAGTTACAAAATTGAAATTAAAATTCTCGCTAACGCTCGGTTAGCTTAATCGGGCTTTGAGCAACCCGGTCCTGGGGCACGTTTCTCGAAAGACCCGGAAACCTTTCGGGCCCGAAAAGCCATAGCCAAATCTCCAACCTTACGATTACAGAGCTGTTTTATTCACATATTCTTAATATGAAAAGAGGTTCCCTTCATACAAGAAGTTTCAGGTATATACACTTCTTCGTTTTTACATATTGATGAACTAAAAATGGCTTTGCGGGCCCGAAAAGTTTCCGGGGCTTTCGAGAAACGGGCCCCTGGGCCGGGTTGTTCGAAAGCCGGTTAACGTTAACCCAGGGTTAAACGTTATCTGAAAAATTCTTTTTCTTGTTTTAAAATGTTTTTCACCTACAACGTTTGGTGTACTTCGAGATTACTACAGCTTATAACTGAAGGGCAAACAATATCAACAGAACACCTCACCAAAAAGTTACAAAACTTAAATCAAAATTCTCGTTAACCCTGGGTTAGCTTAATCGGGCTTTGAACAACCCGGCCCTGGTGTCTAAAATGTAAGGGTTAAATTTCTCACAACCATATATCTTGCCATTATACCTAAAGCTTATTTACACTCTGAAAAAATACTGGAGGCCTGATTTAACACTCGTTTTCATAATGAGAACATAACAGTTCACTGATGTACATCACGTATACATTATGTGTACATAGTGTAAGCATTAAATGCTTATTAATGACAGTGAAGGTGGTTAGAGAGTAGAATAAAGAGTCTGTCAATGGGGTGTAGCCCTAGTCAGTAAACAACTAAAAATAAGCCATTTAGTCAGTAAACTGTTTGAAATAATGTTAGTCAGCAAACAGCTAAAAATATACCGTAAGTTGTACAAACGGAGATTAGTCTGGCAGTTAATTTGCATGCTTTCATGATTTTTATAAGCTTTGGATGACCTCCGCTTGAGACAGACAGTTTGTGAAGTAATTTGGAGGTGTAATACAGTTAATAGACTCATGGTTAGTGCCCTCGACTCCGAATCGAGCTTAAGCAAGACAACCTGCAGAACATGTACAGGCCTAATTTGTTTACGTATTTTGGGCGAAAGCGAGGCGAAGAGCGCGAAAAAAAATAACGCCTGTACGTATAATACCATTGTTTAAATTGTTTCGGCGTTCAAATATGATCGCGGCTACGCAGATTGTTATTTTACATCACGTGATCCTCGAATGTTCTCCAAGAGTCCAAATACACCATAGGCCATTGCAGAAACGTGAGAGGACTGGGAAAAGGTTTGTTGAAAAACTAAGATATTCAAATGAAAGATCAACTAAATTGAGAGTTTACCAAGAATAAGAGTATTTGGAGAAGGAAAATGGTAGCTCTTCACTAACCTGCGATCAGGCGTCCCTTATATTTTTTTGTCGCGGTGGAAGGTACCTTCCCGCCGCGACAAAAAAATGTAAGGGACACCTGATCGCAGGTTAGCTCTTCACTGGAATATCACCCAAAATAGAGAGTTTGTGTGGATTGGGTAGACAGGCCACAAAATTGTAAGAGGTTTGTATGGAATTTTGCAACTTTTGCAAGGCTTCCATTTGGGCAATTTTGCGCTGAAAACTCTTTAACTTGTTTGGGTGGCTTTTCATTCATTAACGTTTCACTTGAATTGTTTAGATTTTCAATCTGATCAATGTAAGAAACTCGCCCCAGTACTTTCACGTTTCTTGAATGGGCTATCGTGGTCGCATCATGTTGTTCTGTAGATTCAGCTATTCCAGAAGCCTTTCATTTATTTCTGTTATCAAGACTCGATTTCAAAGCACACCGATAATCATGTTTTCGCGGCTGTTGAAGGAAGGAAAAATTCTTCCCCAGAAAGGTTTGACGACTCTGTACACCGTATTATTCCATTCTGAGGCGACCTAGACACTGATGTGTTTTACCTTTCCTTTTTAAGTCCCACAGAAGAAACCTTTCCGTTTTAGGGATGAAAACAAAACCTTGGAAGTCTGTAGATTTGGTTCACAACGCGCCATGATTACCACTGTTTTTCTAACGCAGTGATTAGCTCGTCATTCAGAGTGTGTCTGGGGCCGAACAGCTTGAACAATGATATGCGTATTTTTTCGCGCTCGCCTCGCTTACGCCTCTGTTTGCCTAAAATACGCAAACAATGACGGCTGTTCTGCAGGCTACAAGACACTTTACGAACAAATGGTGAATAATACCGGGAAATTTGGGGGTAACCCTTGCGATATACCAACATCCCATACCATTTGAATAATTTTGATCCGCTAACCTTTACAGGCACAACGACACTAGAACTCAACGAAAACTTGGCGAACCGCCATATGCACGTTTCATCTCTATCTCTCGCGGGGGTCCCCGAGCCCCAAAGATATATGTGAAAAATCTCTGACACCATCCATTGGAGAGTAAAAATACTCCTAGTCGCTTCATGCTACAGAAACCGGGATAAGCTCCGGCCTGATGGGCCACCTGGCTTGAATGCGGACTTCACCTACCTACTAGGGTTATGATGTGGAATCCCATGCACATTTTTTTCAAGACCGTTATAACATCATTGATGTTTAACCTAAAACGGCTAACTCTTAATTTCTGTGATAATTTGTTCCTGTAGTCGCCCTTGCCAAGCGCGCGAACAAATTTCGGCTCAAAGCAATTTTCACGTTATATAGGTTTAATATGTGGGTATGTGCGGCCCCAAAGGGACGTCCAAAGGGACGTCCAAATGGTATGGTTTGTCAGCCGTTGTGGTCATTAATAGGGTATTGATTTTGGGTAATTTGGTCATAAATTGGCACGGTCTTGTCTTGGGTGTGCTTTTCAGAAGAAGCCACTTTTTCATCATTCAGTTATTGAAGAGGCCATCAACAAAATATTTCACATAAGTCCTTCACAGTGGTAACTTATAAGGCAGGTCTGAAACAGTTTATTGATTAAAGGGTAAGGTCGTAATTAAATAAAATATCGAATTTTTGGTCAGGTCATAGGGTAGGGAAAATCGCCGATTTTTGTCATAAATTTGGTGCGGTTTTTGGAGAGCGGGCCGCACACCCTCGGCCAATTTTTTGGCAGTCTCCCCCCCACGTCTTGAGCGAAATCGTTGGCGACCGTCGCGGAACCTTGCGAAAAAGTAATTACAGTGGAACTCCTTGAATACGTTCACCAACGTGTAAAGCAATGTTATAACGGGCCATGAAAATTGGGCCTTGTATATTAACTGGGTCGGGCCACCTGATTAACGGGTTACGTCTAAATTGAGCGATGTCTTAACTGATACATCGCAAGACATAAGATCACTTTCTCCCGCAGTTGTCTATCGCAACTACACTACCATGGTCCCGGAGGTTTCTCTCAATAAAAGAAAATAATGAAAAAAACCTCTGGGGCCAGGGTACAATTGGACTTCTAAACAACTGTTCTTTACTAAATATCCCGCGAATAGTATTTTCCCGCGTTTGACTGTGGAATTAGCAGGAAAATATGCTCTCGTCGGTATCTATTGTTTGTTTAGGCATGTGCGCTGGTATGTGAGTGATTAGTAGGGTATTTATATTGGGGTGTAAGAGTAGGTCTTTCATCTCGGTCTCGCTTATTCAGCGTTCGTTTTTTTTTTCTTTGATTTTTCGTATTTTGTGTGTTTTCCTTTTCTTCGCTTGTTTTGCAGATGTTTTCAACTCTTCAATGTGGACGGACTTTCGGGCAGCTGTTCCTCAAGGTGATGATGTTTTATTCTCACCTGCGGAATCTTTCCCAGATGTGGCTTTGGCTAGCAGAGCTCTCTGTACTTCATTCAAGCATTCCTCTACCTACAACAGATGGAAGTCTTGGGCGTGTGATGACCTGGCAGCTTTTCCCGCATCTTCGTTTCAACTTGGTCTTTATTTGCGCCATTTGATGTCTGAGGCGAACACAGCGTCAACTCTAGAGTCCGCCGTTCACAGCATTGCGTGGATGCATCAGTTGAGTGGTCTCCTACGGATCATTTGTTGGTGAAGAGCTTTCTTTCTGGTGCACAACGTTTACTGGCTCACCGCACATCCAAGAAGGAGCTAATCACTGTCTCCCAGCTAGAACAATTAGTTGCCTGTGAGGCCGATGCGATGCTCTCTTTGTATTATATTCGTTCTGTTGTAATTTGTTTGATAGCATTTGCTGCATTCAGTTTTAGATTTGACGAGCTTGCTAAGTTCGTTCGTTCAGATGTTGAGATCAAGAGTGACATGTTCAAGTTATTTATCGAATCTAGTAAAACTGATCAGTACAGGTATGGTCCTTGGGTTGTTATAACTTCATCTAGCAAGCAACTTGCCTGGTAGCTTTGATGAGCCGATATTTAGAAAGGGGGTAGCTAGGCCAAGTCAGCCCTCTCCTTTTTTTTGTCGGTTATCGAAAACTAAGTATGGTTATAAGCCTACGTCTACATGGTCTAAAGGTTTAGGTTATACACGTTTAAAAGAATTAATATTAGAAGCTTTTAAAGACATTGTGCCTGACATTTCTGTTATTGGTACTCATAGCCTTAGGAGTGGCGGGGCTGCCGCCGCCAAAGCTGGTATTTCAGATCGTCTTTTTCAGGACGGTTATGTAATGGATTCTTTGACTTCACGTTTGTCTGTATCTCAGGCTTTAGTTGTTTAGTTTTTTCTTCTTTTTGGTCTTGCCCTGGGGACCGTTGAAAATGGGGTCCAGCTGGCCTGGGGTTTTCCCCCTAGGAGCAAGTGGACGTACGGGGAGGTTTTTCACCCAGCTGTTGTTCCACGACCTCATTTCAGTTAGTTTTCGTTTTCTTTACGAATTTAGTTGTATGTTACATGGTTTATTTTGTAAGCTTATGTATTATTGTTGCATTGTTATATGCTGTATTGACTAGTCTTCTGGAGAAATAAAACGAACGCTTGGCTTGAAGCGAGCCACACCCAAGGGTTGTGTGTGTTGTGGTGGGTCAAACTTAGATTTAGAGGAGAGCGCAGATATATCTTTTCCAAAAATATTGAAACTTGTACCAGTACATACAATATTAACAATGCAAGATAAAACAACTGGTTTGAGTGGCCGAATGAATGGGGTAAAATTATTATATAAATAAGCAAAGGACCGTGATATAATTTATGGTAAGCCACGATGGCCTTCCGCGATCCAATAATAATAATAATAATAATAATTAATAATAATAATAATAATAATAATAACAATAATAATAATAATAATAATAATAATAATAATAATAATAATAATAATAATAATAATAATAATACCTATAATACCCGTGTGATTCTCTGTGGATCCCTGTTTACCCTTGTATACTCCTGCATACCCTTGTAAACCCTTGTATATCCCTGTAAATACACGCCTTAACTACAAAAATCCATTATATTCTCAATACTCATATGCGGTTTTCTAAGATTGCACTTGTATTTTCTATTCCATGACTTGGCTTGAGTTTTTACCCGGACAAATCTCTGTGAATTACACCCAAATGTCCCATATTCCACTACGTCACATGATGTTCGAAACCCAATTCTCGCCCACAATTTCCCTCGATAATTCAAGCCAGTGACGAAGTCTTTGATCAGCAGAGAACAAAAAACTCTCCACAATACCGTAACTGACCATATTCCGGTCTATGACTCGCACTTGCCGGCTTGCACGTTAAAATGAGTCTGACCAGATAAAACTGAAGCAAAAAGCCAATTTATATCAGGAGTTCTTCTCTCACCCCACCCCACCCGTTTGCAATACAATTCAACTCTTTTCTCTTCCATTCTCGCCATACAAGTCGATCATGAAACTGATACTGATGTCTCTTTTTACACCCCGACGAATGATGCTGAACGCAAAGCTAAGCTTTTATATGTTATGGACGAAGCTTCAAAGGAAAGTAAATTGATAGCTGAATATCACATAATTTCAAAAAGCGACAGAAGGTTGAGTTCTGGAGAAAACTCCATCATCTCAACAGATTTGACGCATCTGCCCAATCCGTCACGTTCTGCGTACTAGCACCGTAGAATCAGATATGTCCAGAAATGCAGGTTAATGAGATGCATGCTGTTTATGATAAGCATCACAAAGTGTCCTCTTTCCCATAAAGTCACCAAAATACACATAATTTTGTCAAATATGAAGTAATACTAGTAGTAATCAAAGATTATGAGAGTGCGTTCGACGCCGTATAAATGTTTATACAGATACCTTAAAAGACTTCCCTAGCTGACTCTCAACCTCTAAAAACCAACCTTTTTTCATCAACAACCGGGGTTTTACAGAACGATATTTCAGTGACAAAGTCCATGCCAGTCTGATTGAAGACTGCGTTGCGTGACGGCACCAGTTTCCGTAGACTCACAAGTTTAATAGGACTAAAAAATTTACATCAGCTTTCAAATTTCGTACTTAATATTGTCACATTGACTTGTAATGTTTAAGCGCAAAAGCTAATTTGTAAAAGTATATTTTTTTCGAACATTATTCTAAGCAGGAAGCTCAAATATAACTGAGTAAACATTTGCAATCGTGTGCTCGTTGATCGCGTAAACAAACTCCATGCGACTGATTCGAGTATTTCCCCTGGCCTGATTAACAAAGTACACAGTATTTACATTTCTATGGCGGCCGATGACTGCCATTCGATATTTTCCATATTTTTCGACAAAATTAAAGTGAAGTAAAATGAAAACAAATACAAAATGGCTATAATTTGAAATTAAAGTGAAAAGTAAAAATTAAAAGAAAATAAAACCATTATGAATTTGAAACTAAATTAAAATAAAGTTAAAGTGAAATTGAAAGTAAAGTTAAAGCCCTTTTCAATTTTAAATTAATTGAAAACAAAATGAAATTAAATGTCCATAGAAAAATAAAATTAAAATGTCCATGGCCTATGACTGCCATAGTATCCCAGCAGACTGTGCAAAGGTGGCTTTGGATGAAGGAGAGGGGACTGGTAACAGTTCGATGTTTTTTCAGTCGCGGCTTTCCGAATTACAGCACTGTAAAATAATGTCTTATTTTCGCAATTATGCCTGGAAGGAGGACTTACAACTAAAGGAAGATTTACAGAAATACGTTGGCCAATTGTTCAAACGAGAGGAAATTCTAAGCTTTGTAATAAGGGATCACACTGTTACACTTGGAGCGTTCGCTCACTCGATCGGATGCGACGCCACAAAAGTTATCGACTTGCTGCGTTGATGCAACTGTATACAGCTATTTCAATTAACGTTGTCGGATCAAAGCATAAAGCTAGAAGACAAGACCGCAAGGTTATGTGGGATTTTTTTTTCTGAATCAATAGCCCTTTTCACGGTTAATTTTTCTCATTTGCATTACAATGTAATCAACGTGAATGCGAGGCAATTTCGGGCTAAAAGTGCGAAATAGCCCGAAATTGCCTCGCATACATGCTAGATTTTATTGTAATGCAAATGAGGAAAGCTAACCGTGAAAAGGGCTATTCATCAAAACCAGCTATGCCTCGCCCGTACAGTGAAGATCTACGATGGCGAGCCATTTGGATGAAAGAAATTTTAGGATATCAAGTAGATGAGGCAGCAGCTGCTTTGAGGATGTCACCAAAAACAATCGAACGATATGTCTCAAAAGTTTTAAATTTTGGAGAAGTGAAAGCAAATACCATCGGAAGACCGATAAACAGTGTGGCCATGCACCCGGCCGCACATGGAGTTTTTGATTATGGAGGCAGTGCTTGTACATCCCGAAAAGACACTGTCAGAAATTGCGAACGATGTGTATACTGAAACGGGATCAGATTTTGCGTTAGCAAGTTTCTTCTATTATCTGAAACGAAATCGTTTTAGTCTAAAAACGGTTTGTTTGAATTTTTGTGCTTTTGAATCGATTTTTCACAGCATATGGAACGTACAATTAACCTGAAATTTTCTCTATTTAATACTCAGCTCAACAAAATTGCCCTTCAGAGACAAAACAATAGCAATGCAAGTGCGTTTTGAATCTCTGTACAGTTCTTTGCCATCCTCTGCAAAACAACAGCGTGAAATGATTTTAAAGTTCTATGTATTTTGGAGAACGCGAATCGCAATGGCTAATTTTTGGTATCTTCTTTGGAAATGATCGCTGTCGGAGCATGTTCAGCTTGAGCAAATTTTTATACCGATAGGCGTACTGAACAGATTTACAGAGTTACGACTTTCAAAGGTGAAACATAACTCCATTTTTTACGTCCTGCCCGCCGTCGCCGCCATCATTGCTAAATCTTCCAAATGATTTTCTTCACTAGTGTATGAATAGACGATTTTTTACTTTTTTATTCGGTAAAAGCCTGTAAAAGCGGCATAAGCAACACACACATACGTGTATGCACGTGGAGCCCGTGAGTTTCGAGTGAGTTAACTGCTAATGGCGTTATTGAAATAATTTGAAGAAACACATTGACGAAAACAATTCTTACAAACTTTAAAGTGTAAAATTGGGACAAAATAATATCTTTTAAATAATAATCGGACCCTCTCATTACTCGCACTGAGAATGTTTGATGTAACGGGCGAGAAATTTAAAGTTCATTACCAACACCCTTGCCCAACAACGCAGTTTTAATCTCTGGGAGTTTATGATGCTGTCGCAACCTTGGCAGGCGTGCTTCATAACTTGACGGCGCTTCTTCCTCATCACAGTCATAATCTCAAAACTGGGTCCGTGGTTAGCTACACAAAACAATAAATTGCTTAAACCAGGTCCTGATCTTTACAGGCGGAATTAGAGAAGCTTGAATTCCAGCGTCTTCTTGAGTAACACACTCTCCTGAGTATGCAACCTGAAGAGACGGGGATGATATTCAGGATAAAAAAAAATTACTATACCTTTTCTTTTCTTCCCCGATGTTGAGACGATTGAGTTATTGGCTTTAGATAAGTGTGGATCGACCCACAAAGTAATCATCCCCTTCTTCACTAAGGACAGTGCCTCGACACGAGTTGAAGTTGAGCTTCCGAAGTAATGGAAAACTTCTTATTTCCTTCACCGATATAACCAAAAGTAAAGCCGGTTACAATCTGCTGCTGGTCGGAGTTCCTCTGTGCATCTCTCCAATAAGTAGGCTTTTAATCTAGTAACGCTGTCAAACAGAGGCACGTTTCGAACGCAATGCGAATCGTGTGTTTTTGTTTTTCGCTTTTAAAACGCACAGGCAAATGTTTACAGTGTTTTCTTCCATCCTACCTGTCGCACCTCCGAAAAAAAAATTAAGAACTACCCATACTACCTTTCGGCCTTGTCTTTAAGCTTGAAACTCTTATCCGACAACCTTAATTGAAACAGCTGTATGGCTAGAGGGTAAGTGCTCTTTTGACACCCCATAAGCTTATCATGACCAGCAACTAAGTGCAGAAAATTCGGCCCCTTAGTAGTGAAATGTCCAGTTCGCTTCCTTTTCTTTGCACCAAAACTACGAGCTTCAAGACCCTCCGGATCCAAGTCATACATGACAGCGTGGACCAAGTCTCTTGGTACGTTCAGTTCATGCTCCTGTCAAATCTTTTTTTGCATGGCCCGGTATCCCAGAAGTTTCCCAGGTTCGTCCATCTCTTCTACAACGGCTTGCCGCACATCGTTAACTGTTACGTCCTCGTCACTATAAAAGATACCAAAATGGCGAAGCGTTCGATCGAGTGAGCGAACGCTCCAAGTGTAATCCCTTATTACAAAGCTTAGAATTTCCTCTCGTTTGAACAATTGGCCAACGTATTTCTGTAAATCTTCCTTTAGTTGTAAGTCCTCCTTCCAGGCATAATTGCGAAAATAAGACATTATTTTACAGTGCTGTAATTCGGAAAGCCGTGACTGAAAAAACATCTGTTACCAGTCCCCTCTCTTTCATCCAAAGCCACCTTTGCACAGTCTGCTGGGATACTATGGCAGTCATAGGCCATGGACATTATAATTTTATTTTTCTATGGACATTTTAATTTCATTTTGTTTTCAATTAATTTAAAATTGAAAAGGGCTTTACCTTTACTTTTAATTTCACTTTAACTTTATTTTAATTTAGTTTCGAATTTATAATGGTTTTATTTTCTTTTAATTTTTACTTTTCACTTTAATTTCAAATTATAGCCATTTTGTATTTGTTTTCATTTTACTTCACTTTAATTTTGTCGAAAAATATGGAAAATATCGAATGGCAGTCATCGGCCACCATACATTTCCGTTCCCTGGTTCAGGTTCACTCTTATGGATCTTTCCTTCAGAGTACTCTTCCACTGATTCCAAATAATATTCGACCGGATACTACTGACCTTTTCTGTCGCAGTTGGAACTAAATCCACAAATGCAATCACATACAGCCCGGGGATTTAATACAGCTGTTTCCAGTGAACATCCCAAAGCCTTGGCGATCGTGTTCGTGAACATATAAAACTAGACGCATATTTAGCGTTCACTCGGGCTTTGAGTTGGAGATAAACATTGTTTTTGTTGCACGTACTTCGGAAGGCTTTTTTCAGTGTAATTATGGGTTTGTCTTGTAAGTGTTTTTGTCTGGGTATGCTGGAGATGCAGGGTTACTACTTATGTATATAGTAAGCGGAAAACATATTTGTTATGTAGTGTGAAGACGTTTTTTTTTTTCTCGGGTTGAGTTAATTGCAAGCAAAATGGAGTGTTTATCTGAAGCAAACCTAAGCGCGGGGTGACTGGAAAGGGGGTCACAGAGTCTACTTGGGAAGTACTTTCCGGAGTGTTAAAGCTGATTTCCAGTCCGTACTGCGCACTCTCGAGAGTTTGTTTACGTTTTTTGTTTTGTTTCATGTAAGACGTCACGAAATGTGAACATTTCGCAACTACTTACATGAAGTAAATTCAAAGTATAAAAACAACCGCCATTATGGATGCGAAGCGGTCAAAGCTTAATGCTTTGTTCTTTCTCATATCACTTGATGAAACAACTTTGCAGCTGTAAAACTCAATGAAACTGTTGGAAAAATAATTTGAAAGGCCTCAAAGATAAGGTATGTGGTTTTTAACGAATAACATCGATTCACATTCCATTGAGTGCGCCGTTATAATGTTTATAAACATGAGGGTACTGAGACTGCGCAGTACGGACTGGAAATCATCTTAAGTTACACGCCACTGATTAAATATTCATTTCGGAAGAACCATCGGCAAAACGAGCGAGCTCAACGCTTTCAAAAAGAATTCAAACGAATATTTGATCAATAGCCGAGGTTAAACTTCGTTTTCCTAAATATATTTTAAGCATTTACACAACAGTACAATGTAGATGACATAGGTATACACGAAAGAATACGCGCATAGACAAATTCTCTGACCTTTCTGCTTTTGTTCCTTAGACTTTTCAAACATCGTATTGGTATTCTGCTTGGTTCACGATTGCGTCTACAGACACGACTTTAGTTTATGCTTCTCTCGATTAACATAAGATAATTTTGCTCAGTTGATATAGCATGTTCCTCGATGAAAGGTTCACTCTTAAATGTTCGCTCATGAAGACATCTCTCATAAGGTTTGCGGACCAACCCGTTCCGAAAGCGCTCCTCATCTTTTAGTGTCGGTCTACCGCGAACGCTGTGTGCACATTTTGTATCCGTTTTGTATCCGTACACAGTATTTGTGCTGATCTTCCACCACATAAACTCTTCTCCGTC
>JAHPZR010042114.1:15000-50920 GCA_019787425.1 Platygyra sinensis | reverse complement strand
GACAGAACTATAGTACAGAACTTCCACGAGTGTAAGCCGAGTGTATCGAATGACATTCACTGAGAACTGATCGTAACATCTTTTACCCTGCACAATCTCTATACACCAGGTCAGGGCGAAAATAATCAATTCGTGACAAATTTTCGACAAAAATGATCATAAGCTTAGATCTCTCGAACAAACAATATGCGGCCACGCGTTTTACGAACGGTTGGGCTACCAAGTCCAGCGTTGTATAAACTGTACGAATACCAATTGTTCAATACATGTTTACCTAGTGTCGCTTCCTCTGTATTATCCTTACTCCTTTGCCCCCGATACCGGCAATCTTCGTCTTATGAAGTTTCCTTGGACATGCAACATCGCTTGACAAAGTTGGTGCACCAATTGTTTACAAAAACCCTACAGTTTCAGCTAGCATATTGTTGTCAGATTAACCAAGGGAAACATTCAGACAACTCCACTTGGCGGAGGCTCTATGTAATCTGGCTGCTTGGTCTCGCCTGAAGATTGATGGCGCGCCTCCTGTTGCATGCCTCTGTATTCCTGAAACTGTAGGATGGCCTCGACCGCGAACAGAACGAGGCACACGAAACCGAAAAAGGAAGCAGCTCCCGCAGTACTCACGCTGGTGACGCAAAAATTTTTAGCACACGAAGCTGCAAGCGACGAACCGATCAAGAAACCCACCACTGCTAAAACACACAGTACTGCATGAAGGGCAGGATGACGGAAAATCCACAGCAGTCTTTCCCATAAGCCAAGCAGATGGACGATCATGTCAATGAGGGCATTGACAAAGGCGGTCCAAGCGACGAAGCCGAAGAAACCAAATTTAGTGGCGCAGTTGCAGGTATTAAAGTACGAGAGTACTGATGAGCCACAAGCCCCAGCAAGAAGAGTGAATACTAATTGTGCACACTTTATCTTCCCTATTAGGGTCTTGGTGATGAACTCTGGCGTAAACTTAATGAAACCGTAGTCTTGTTCAGCCATTTTCGAACCGTTCACCAGCTGCAATCCGTTCAAATGAGAAATGGGAACAGGGGGTGTGTGTCAACCTCGTTTTCAAGTGGTGAGCCTAACTTTGTGACGTCATCTATTTATTTCCAGAACACCATAGCCGGGACCATAGCAGAACAAAGCTATCTTAAAGGGGCTCAGTCACGGTATTTTGAGCATCAACAATATTACCGTTAAATTGAAGGAAACCTGAAAATAATACTTCACAAATACAGAAAAACATCAAGAGATGATAATAAACACTTATAATAAATACTTATCGTGTATAAATAAAGATTATTGATTGATTGATTGAAACCATAAAGGAACAAGGATAATTAAGGATGGAGAAGATTGACACGGATTGCAAACAACGAATTTGAAAAGTTAAGCTAAACTTTTCAAATAAGAAATAATATACAAACTGCGGTTACAAACATGACAAAACAACGCATGTCGTAAAAAACTTTGATTAATCCAACTAGTGGACTAATGCAAATCCTGCATTTGATTGGCTACGATACTAGGGAACTATTAGCAAAAGTCATCGAGTAGCGAAATTCGCCGGTTTTTCTTTCGTTTTTTCCCCCAAATAAATATTTCTTGGATGATACTAAAACAATTAGACCCTTCGCCCTCAAGGGCCACGGGTTTGCCTCATGGGCTATTTCGGGCTACGGGTCTAACTGTAAGATAGTCATATTTTGTAGCCTGCGAATCTATCTCGCCCTAAACCCACCCGAACCGGGAGCGGCCGGGAGCCTGTTCACAGGCTACATATTTTGTTAAAGATTACCTTTTCCTCAGAGGTAGCTTTATCAGACATGTCAGATATAATGCACCCGTTAAAGTAAACCCCGACCCCTCCCCCCACCCCGGGATATGTGGGGCTTTAGTGGGGCTTTATGTAATCAACCAATTCCAGCGGTGCAATTGAAACTAAACCCCGGGACTATACCGGTGTTTAGTTTCGTCTGCAACGCAGGCTAATCCCCCCCGGGCAACCGCGGGGCATTTGCTCACGTTGTCAGTCCCGGGAGTTGGGCATTCTCAATTTTATCACAGCCCGGGAGCTGGGCATTAGCTTACCCCGGGGCCAGGCGACCCCGGGCATTTGACACATGTGTTTTCGAAAGATGGATGAGTTTTATAGACACTCTTATTCTTCGGCCATTTCAACTTGAGTAAAAAATTATAGCAAACAAACTGCGGTTATAAACATAACGAGACAACGCATATTGTAAATACTTTCATTTATTAACTTGATCATGACGTTTCGTATGCTCCAACATACATCTTCAGAAGCAACGGTTACCTAAACTACAATTAAATTTAAACGCGAAGACTAATACCAAGTAAGGAAAGTAATGACAATGGAAAAGTAAATGAAAATAAACAGACTTAATTAAGTCTGCTGGAAAAATATAAATGGCTAGTAGAGAAGAAGTTTAACCCTAAAACCAATATTTTCATTAAGCGCTGGTTTTGAATCACGAATAAGCAAGGCTTCCTTAATTTTACAATGTATATCAGACTGTCCAGTGGCTAAAAGATAAAAGATGTTTTTTTGCCAAAAAAAAAAACACTCTGTGGAACTGTTTTGGCACCACGTTAAAGGACTTTGCACTCTGACTTCAAAAATGAGCATTTCCAGGTCACATGCCACAATAGGTAATGAGTAACTAGCTCCTAAGTGTTAAAAATGGTGTTCATTGCAAACACGATAACTTACTAATGGATGGTTCGAGAAGCATGGAATTCAGTTCACGCTGTCCTCAGGCAGGTTGTCCAGGAGCCAAACCTCAGAAAGCAGTGTTTCGAGGGGTTTAATCTCGTAAAATTTGGAAAAAGTTTTCTAATATTGACTAATATTAATTTCATTAATTTTTTCTTCCTGCACAACTCGCCTCGACTAGCTTACGCTATATGCGAGTTGTACATGTTCTCAGTTTTACGTGTTAATTATTAATAAAGTTTATTTGTTGTATTTGTTGATAGAATTTCATAAATTGCAAATTTTGGAAGTTTACCTCCTAGATAATTGTGTCCTTTCCCCATGTTGAAAATTTGACAACATTCGGTTTATAAAACCCTGTAAAGATATCGTGCGTGAAATATTGGTGATCGGTCTATTTGGTCATTTTGAGACATACGGCTTTAAAGTTTTCCTTCGGTCTCTGAGAGCCCAAATTGGCCCTGTGAACTGGAAGGGGGGTTAAAGGAAAGAAGAGGGGGTTATGTCGAAAGGTTTTACATAAATGTTTCATTGAATACACAAATACACACCAGTCATAGAAATGTTAAACAAGTATAAGGAGCCTACATGATGGCACGGGAAACAATGTTCGGGACCGTAGTAGTATGGCAGGTTCCGGAATATACCCGCCCGCCCCGCCACCCAAGATGGCCGCCAATAAAAGTTCGAGAAAATGTGACGTCACACCGCCTTAACCCCTCCATTTACCCCTTGATAAGGTGAAATCAAGCACCACCTATGGCCCTAACCCTAAGGCCTTAAGGTGGCCGAACACAGTTTTCGGGCGCGCTCATGCTAACGCAATTCAGCGCGCGCACAAGTATTGCATTAAAACAAGCATAGCATCAATACAGCGATCATTTTATTTGCTCTATGTCCGCGCTGTGTGTACTATTTTTCTTCACAAAAGAACACTGTATTGATGGTTTTACTCTTTTATTGCAGAGGTATGTTAGAAAAAGTAACGATGCAAAGAAACCAGCAATTCTCAGCTTTTGTTTGTTACCGAAGGAATCCAGTTAAATGCAGCGCACGCGTAGTAAGTCGAAAAAATTGCGATTGAGTGAAAAATTGACTTTCGGAGATACGTCTATTTCTCGAGAACCACTCATTAGAATTTCACGAAATTTAGAGCGAAAATACTTTAGGAAATAAGTAACTGGAGGATTCAAAAAAATTAAAATTTAACAAAGGAAATTCAAGATATGCCAGTGAAGCTTCAACGAGGGATAATTAAAGATCTGTTTGTTAAATTATTATTAAAATAGCGCTAACACGTGAGTATCGTTACAAGCTTGTTGAATGCAAATTATAAAGAAAATCTAATGACTAGATTTTCTGCAAGTAAACAAAACCGATTTTAAACGCCTGTTTATAATTAATCATGTTGCCATGGCAACGGCACATACGAAAGTTTAATTATCAAAAAGTTTAAGTTTGTGTTATTAACTTGCTTGCTGCCATTTTTGGCGACCAAAGGATCAAGGGTTTTAGAAGCAAAGGTAAATGAAACAGAGGTATCAAAACCTGTGTTCAGCCACCTTAATCCTAACCCTAAAGCCCTAACCACCACATGAAATAACCCTGTAGCAGGAGCCCATCACCCGGAGCCTCCATCTCCCATACAAACCCTATGAGACAACCTTTGCGCGTATCTTTCTATTTTTAGAAACTGCGGGGCTCTTAGATTCGCGCGCACTATATGCCATACAGTGCAATACATAAATCTTATTAGACGTTTTGTTGTGTAGTATCGCTGAGTATTTTTACGAGTTGTGCCGTATTTTGGCGAGCCAGTAGGGCGAGTCAAAATACAAACAATGAGTAAAAATTCTCAGCGATACTACACAACAAAACGTCTAATAAGAGATTTATTATCCAAAACGTAAATTGGTATGTTCGTGTGAGCGAATTTCGTGGATATTTATTTACAGGGAATGCGTGACAGAAGTATGCGAAGTAGAACGAAATTGGCGCGGAAAATCATGGGCTCCTGCTGGCCTTAACCCTCTAGGCCCTAAGGAAGGCTGAGTTTCGCCGTCTGACCTTGCCTGCGCACGCGCCTAAAAGAAAAACAACCCGAAAAAAAGGCGGTGGCTTGTGTTGCGCGTGTATTGGACATGGATGGTTGCGCGCGCGCGCTTTAGAAACCACCCGAAAAAGTGGAGGGTCATGTTGCATGCGCTTTTAGAAAAACAACCCGAAAAAGTGGGGGGTCATTTAGTTGACCTTGGACCTTGGGCGCGTGCGTTGTCGCGCAGAATTTTTTTTGGGACTAAAAAAAATCACAATTCGAGAGACCATATTGTTCATGCCTTTTTCATTGTTTTTTCATCCCAATGACTTTTTATATCTTGTGTTCGCGTCTCGATGACTTGTTTCCAGTCGTCTCTCGGTTACCGCACCTGGTGATGGAAAAAGAAAGGCATGTCAATATAGGGTGTTGGATCCATGCGCAATGCACACCCCCTTTTTGGTCATGTCATCGCTGGCTTGTATAAAAGGTGGCGCCGCTCACCCCTCAGAGTCAGACATGTATGTTTGTGATCTTTGCAACCGGAGTTTTTCTACTCCAGGTAGTCTGAAGACACATCGAGAATCCGTTCATCGCCAATCGGCCGGTTTTTCTTGTCAGGTATGCAGCCAACGCTTTTAGAGGAAAGACCACCTGGGAAGACACATGAACGTGCACCGACCGGCGGTGGAGGTACGCTGCGATTTACTAGGTTGTTCGACGGACACGACGGTTGACTCGCCGCCGCTGCCGCCTTCTCCTCCTCCAGAGAAGCATGGAGAGACGCCCGTGTGTGACGTTTCCGCCAAGAGCTTCGCTAGCCAGAAAACGCTAAAGAGACACCGAGAGACTGTTCGTCGTAAATCGGGCGGCTTTTCGTGTCGAGTGTGCGACCGACACTTTTACAGAAAAAAGCAACTCAAGAGGCATCACATCAGTAAACATGCTGACGAGGAGTACGAAGCACCAGCTAGCCACACCTGCCCCATTTGTCCAAAGAGCTTCCACTACCGAGGCCATTTGAGAGAACACCTGAAGACCCACCCAGCCACCGCCACCACCTCATCGCCGCCAACATCTCCTGTCAGCCCATTGGCACCACCGGCTTCCGCTTTGCACGCTGAGCCACGAGCGTGTCCAGCTGATGTGGTGGCTCGCGTACCAGAGGATTGTCGGCAGTGTTTTATTGAGAACTGGTCTCAGATTCGTTGACACCAACGGGCTAGAAAGCGCGTCCGCACTCGGCTACTGGGGACGGCTAGTGACATTGGGGGCATGCTGCGGGCCATCTTCTGTGCTCAAAATATCTTTCAAGATGAAAAGAATTATCGAAGTTTCCCGTTTGTTTAAATTCGGAGGAGAGAGAAAACCAATCATAGCACTTTTACTTTTCTGAACCAGTCAGGGACAGTTTCTTTGTACATGTGTCTGGATTTTTGAGAACGGTGACAGATTTGGGACAAAACTTTTTCGCCTGCCTGCTGGCGATAGTCGGCAGGGAGGCCTTTGTGGTGCCTGAAAAGCCAGGGGGGCTCCGTCAAGGAGGGTTGAGAAAGACAGATTAGGTGTCTGGCTACCTGCTGGTACCAAGTGGAGGGCCCAGAGTTTATCCCCTGGGGGTGGGGAGGGTCACAGAGAGAAGAACTTTGCTCAGCAAAACTGCTTATTTTACTCTGCAGCACAGCCTTTGGCAGTCATGCCCTGCAGCCTAAGTGTCTGGAAGCCAACCAGCCAGACACTAGGAAGGTGGGTGAGTAAGTTGTGTGTTGACACACTGTCTGTGGCTGATTTAATGAAAAATCCTCTGTAAGTTTTTGGAAAACTGTCAGTGTGGCTCTCCTGACGTGAGCACCATTTTAAAAAATCCATACATATATTGGGACAGAATGATTTAGGATGCCCTCCAATTTAGCTGCTGTAGCCCCAGACCAGTGTTGGGGAACACTTTGAGATGGCAGGTGCAGACTGGATGCATTCCCCTGGCATTCCAGTCCAATATATGTCTGGATGTTTGAGAACGGTGACAGATTTGGGACAAAACGTTTTCGCCTGGCTGCTGGCGATAGCCGGCAGGGAGGCCTTTGCGGTGCTTGAAAAGCCAGGGTGGGGCCGTCAAGGAGAGTTCAGGAAGACAGCTTAGGTGTCTGGCTACCAGCTAGTACCAAGGGAAGGGCAAAGAGTTTATCCCCTGGGGGTGGGAGAGGGTTGTCCAATACACACAATCTGATACGGTCCGATAAAACAACTTTTCGATCTGTACTGTTTGACAGTCAGTAAAAGATTGTTTTCGATCTGTATACGGTCGGAAAATTGCATCTGATTAAGGGGACTTAGAATATAATTCAGGTCTAATCAGAGGCAAGGGGGTGACACAGCTTGTCGATCCCTACGGTTTGTACCGATGGAAAACGGCGTTTTCCATCCGTATACGGTCGGAAAATTGCATCTCATTAAGGAGACTTAGAATATAATTCAAGCTCTACAGAGTCAAGGGGATCAGCTTGTCGATCCGTTCGGTTTGTACGGATGGAAAGGGCCGTTTTCCATCCGTGTACGATCGGAAATGGGCATCTCATTAAGGGGACTTAGAATATAAATCACTTCCTGCGGAGTCGAGGGGATGACACAGCTTGTCGATCCGTTCGGTTTGTACGGATGGAAAGGGCCGTTTTCCATCCGTATACGGTCGGAAAATTGCATCTCATTAAGGGGACTTAGAATATAAATCACTTCCTGCGGAGTCGAGGGGATGACACAGCTTGTCGATCCGTACGATTTGTACGGATGGAAAAAGGCGTTTTCCATCCGTAAACGGTCGGAAAATTGCATCTCATTAAGGGGACTTAGAATACAAATCACGTCCTGCGGAGTCGAGGGAGTGACACAGCTTGTCGATCCGTACGATTTGTACGGATGGAAAAAGGCGTTTTCCATCCGTAAACGGTCGGAAAATTGCATCTCATTAAGGGGACTTAGAATATAAATCACTTCCTGCGGAGTCGAGGGGATGACACAGCTTGTCGATCCGTTCGGTTTGTACGGATGGAAAGGGCCGTTTTCCATCCGTATACGGTCGGAAAATTGCATCTCATTAAGGGGACTTAGAATATAAATCACTTCCTGCGGAGTCGAGGGGATGACACAGCTTGTCGATCCGTTCGGTTTGTACGGATGGAAAGGGCCGTTTTCCATCCGTATACGGTCGGAAAATTGCATCTAATTAAGGGGACTTAGAATATAAATCACTTCCTGCAGAGTCGAGGGGGTGACACAGCTTGTCGATCCGTTCGGTTTGTACGGATGGAAAAAGGCGTTTTCCATCCGTAAACGGTCGGAAAATTGCATCTCATTAAGGGGACTTAGAATACAAATCACGTCCTGCGGAGTCGAGGGAGTGACACAGCTTGTCGATCCGTACGATTTGTACGGATGGAAAAAGGCGTTTTCCATCCGTAAACGGTCGGAAAATTGCATCTCATTAAGGGGACTATTTTTCCCTTTTTACCCGCGGAAGGGGGTCTGACGGGTTGTCGATCCGTACGGTCCGTAAAGATGGAATAGGCACTCTTCAATCCGTACACGATCTGTAAACTGCATCTGATTAAGGGGACTAAGAATATTTTCCCGTTCTATCGGCGGAAGGGGATCTCACGGGATGTCGATCCGTACGGTTCGTACAGATGAAATAGGCGCCTTTCAATCCGTTCACGATCTGAAAATTGCATCTGATTAAGGGGACTTACAATATTCTCCCGTTTTACCGGCGGAAGGGCCTTTCACGAGTTGTCGATCCGTACAGTCCGTACAGATGGAATAGCCACCTTTCAATCCGTACACGATCTGAAAATTGCATCTGATTAAGGGGACTTAGAATATTTTTCCCTTTTTACCGGTAGAAGGGGGTCTCACGGGTTGTCGATCCGTACGGTTCGTACAGATGGAATAGGCACCTTTCAATCCGTACACGATCTGAAAATTGCATCTGATTAAGGGGACTAAGAATATTTTTCCCTTTTTACCGGTAGAAGGGGGTCTCACGGTCTGTCGATCCGTACGGTTCGTACAGATGGAATAGGCACCTTTCAATCCGTACACGATCTGAAAACTGCATCTGATTAAGGGGACTTAAAATATTTTTCCTTTCTATAGGCGGAAGGGGGTCTCACGGGTTGTCGATCCGTACAGTTCGTACAGATGGAATAGGCTCCTTTCAATCCGTACACGATCTGAAAATTGCATCTGATTAAGAGGACTTGAATATTTTTCTCTTCTACCGGTTGAAGGGGGTCTCACGGGTTGTCGATCCGTACGGTTCGTACAGATGGAATAGGCACCTTTCAATCCGTACACGATCTGAAAACTGCATCTGATTAAGGGGACTTAAAATATTTTTCCTTTCTATCGGCGGAAGGGGGTCTCATGGGTTGTCGATCCGTACGGTTCGTACAGATGGAATAGGCGCTTTTCAATCCACGATCTGAAAATTGCATCTGATTACATGCGGAACTACTGTAGAGGAAATATTTGTTCGGATTAAGTTATGTCAATTAAACAATGAAAAAAAATTAACGGAAAAGTGCGATATTGCAAATAACGCAATATAAGAAGGTGAACACCACAACAGATTCATTTTCGCTACACAACATCGTCATGTCTTAAAGACTTTATCGTGATAGACCACACTTTTATCCAACCCAGAGGTAGTAGAGGAATGAAAGTGCCAAACATGAACGCCGGCGATTTATAAAGACCAAGTAAAAATAACTTTTAATATGCTTCTTCAAAAACTCATTAATAATTCATAAGCACATGACCCTATCAGAGACGTCAAATTGATCACGTGCATGAACCTTTATACCTGGTAAAACATGGTCATTCTGAAAAGCCAGGGAAGGGACTTGATTTCAGTCCCAGGGAAAAGTGGGGTTGAATGCCTAAACAATACAATTATCGCTGAATTTTTAATGAGAACGACTACTATGATCTTTATATAAAGATCACACGTAATCTTTATATAAAGATCTCAATCAATTACATTAAAAATTCATGTATAATGATAATCACACATTAACAACCAACATAACAGGCGTACAAATAGTTCACCCCGCGTTCACAATATTTATTTCATTTCCCTGGATAATATTTTACAATACAAAGATACACATGGTTTTACTTTGTTGCAAAATTAAACGTGCAGTTGTGAAACACTGACTTAGACATCTCTATATGAAATACTTCACTGGGCATTGGCATGTTACATAATTCTTCATCCCTAACTTCGTAATTCAAATCTAAGTCGGGAACATCCACTACATCCACTACATCACGAGGTGGCCCCAATAAATCGCTCACATTCCGTTCTTGCTCAACACTTTTCTTTTGGTATCGAAACAGTGCATTAGAACGGTGTCCAGTGCGCTTGTCAACCAAAGATTCAAAGACTCCGGTGTCATATTGACAATGTTCGTGTCCAAAGCTTGAACTTTATCGAGTTCCACGTGGAAGCCTGCTTCTTCCTTGCTTGGGTCTTTATTCTTTCTTGAAGCTTGCCACTCGGCAAAAATTTTCAACGACCATTTAGTTACATATCGTGTGGATCTAGGAACAGATTTTTCTAGAAATTTTCTTTCTTCCTCCTCACTTTTAGAATTTCTAAAAGCTCTTTTTGGAGGCATTACAAATGACCACGACTCTTCTAAGGAAATAATGAGGACTGAGGCAAAAAGCTTCGACTCAAAAAGCTCTCGACGAAAACAACAGAATTTTTGTCGATTGAAATGCACGCGTTTTCTCGGGTTTTTGAAGCCGCACAACAATTCGCATGCACGTGTTTTCTCGGGTTTTTGAAACAGTAGAAAAATTCGCGTGCACGTGTTTTCTCGGGTTTTTGAAACAGTAGAAAAATTCGCAGGTAGGTGTTATCGCGGATTTTTGAAGCCGTTCAAAACACTCGCAGCACGTGTTTTATCGGGTTTAAAAACACTCGGCTACGCCTCGTGTTTTTAAACCCGATAAAACACTGCTGCTCGTGTTTTAAACAGTACTTTAATTATGCTAAAGCCGCCCCATTACAAACGTGTGATGAAATCGGTGCTTTTAAAATAAAGAAGGCCAAAAACCGAGAAAACCGCATAACATTGAAATTGATGAATATAAAAGGTGACCGACAAAATGATTTCAAACTCCACCGAGTCACTTTGAGAAGAACGTTTCGATCAGTACTGAGTGATGTCTGCACTGCGTGAATACCGCGAGACAATCAGATACCCATCCAAAAAAGAGGTATCACAGGAAAGAGCAGAACTCTTTAAAATCCTGAATGGAGATGTATTCTTCCCCCTTAAAACCATGGCCAGATGAGATGAAAATGGTTTTCTGGCAGAAACCAATCGGCGATAAAGAAACGTTCAAGCTAGCACTATTCTTGCTGGGAAATGGTTGTTCACCGTACTTGATTACCAAGTGGATCTTTCTATCACAATCTTGGGCGCCACACAAGGCTGAGAACAGGGCAAGACAACTGGACTTTGTGTTAAACACTGCTGACCAGAAGAGAAGTACTTGGTTTTAACACAACTTGGACTACAACGAACTCTTGTATCTCAACGGTCTCCCTAAACAATGAAGTGAACAAGCTACAAACAGCGTGAAGAAAAACATAAAAAAGCAAAACAAAACTTAAAAAAATTCAAAAACCCTTCTCTACAGAAGAACAAAAAAAGGCTTCTTTTTGGAGCCACCAAATCTACAAAAGTCAATGACCAATGCATTACTTTGTTTGCTTTAGCTTAAAAAACTACGCGTTCCTGATTAAGCCATATTGCAACACGAATACTCCTTAAAAACGAAGAACAATTATTACAGTGACCAAAGGCTTAGCGCAACACTGAGACAAATGGAACGATAAGAGAATTTCCAGTTCAATAGAAACGTTAACTGGATCGTTTCGCCTGATATCCTATTTGCCCGGAGTAATTATCCCGAATGAATCCGCTTTACCCGAATTATGAAGTAGTTTCGCCCGAGGACAAAAGTGTTTGAATTTTGTAATTTGTAAAGAGATGCCAACAAACTTCAGCATTCCCAGTTCGGCCGATAAAACTCTTGGTACGGGCGATATGGCTCCAGGCGACCAAAGCATCGACCAAAACGACCGTAATCATTCTCTCAAATAAGCGAACAAATTCTACATTATTACAGCCACCTAGATTTACCGATGAAATAAAGCAAGGAGAATAAAATCCTTAGAAAAGTTAATGGCTAATCAAAAAGTGGCAACCCTCATTTGCGTTGAAGTCCCAACAGTTAAATTCGCAGAAACAAAATACATATTGAATATAGCGTGTGTTGGGCTCGCAAAATTTAAGAAAGAAGATAAACAACTTATTTAAAGTGTGTGTTTGGGCTCGCGCGCTTTAAGAAAAAAGAATATGGATTGTATTTACCAAAACTTGTTTGTTGTGGCAGTCAGCTGATTCGTCGATTCGTAATTTCTTTCGCTCTAAACGGGTCATACTATTCGCTCACGCTTAAAGAACGAGGTATACATGTATATCTGCCTCGTTTGTTATGGCAGTATTCTTCGATTACACGGGTCATTTTAAGAACGAGGTATACATGTATATCTGGCTTGTTTTTTGTGGCAGTATTCGTCGATTCATAATTTCTTTCGCTCTAAACGGGTCATACTATTCGCTCACGCTTAAAGAACGAGGTATACATGTATATCTGCCTCGTTTGTTGTGGCAGTATCCGTCGATTGATAATTTGTTTCGCTCCAAACGGGTCATATTGTTGCTCACGTTTTAAGAACGAGGTATACATGTATATCTGACTTGTTTGTTGTGGCAGTATTCGTCATACTATTCGCTCACGCTTAAAGAACGAGGTATACATGTATATCTGGCTTTTTTTGTGGCAGTATTCGTCGATTCTCTCGCTCTAAACGGGTCATACTATTCGCTCACGCTTAAAGAACGAGGTATTCATGTACATCTGCCTCGTTTGTTGTGGCAGTATCCGTCGATTGATAATTTCTTTCGCTCTAAACGGGTTTTGCTGTCGCTCGCGTTTTAAGAACGAGGGATACATGTATATCTGGCTTGTTTGTAGTGGCAGTATTCGTCGATTCATAATTTCTTTTGTTCAAACACTATGATGCATTTGACGGACCGTATACGGACTGTAAACTGCGTTTACGATCCGTTCAAACGGTACGGATGGACAAACCGTTGTGACCCCTTCGCTCAAATAACACGTGATTGAAGTCTAAGACCCCAAAATGACATGCAATTTTCTGATCGTACACGGGCCGAAAACTGCGTTTACGATCTGTACAAACCGTACGGATCGACAAACCGCTATGACCCCTTCGCTTAAATAACACGTAATTTATGTTCATGTCCCACTAATGAGGTACAATTTTCCGATTGTATACGGACCGAAAACTGTCTTTTACGATCTGCCAAACGGTACGGATCGTAAACTTGTAATTTCGAACCGTATCAGTTTGGGTATATTGGACATGACTGTCAGGGAGAGTTCAGGAAGACAGCTTAGGTGTCTGGCTACCAGCTAGTACCAAGGGAAGGGCAAAGAGTTTATCCCCTGGGGGTGGGGAGGGTCACAGAGAGAGGAACTTTGCTCAGCAAAACTGCTTATTTTCTCTGCAGCACAGCCTTTGGCAGTCATGCCCTACAGGCTTAGTGTCTAGAAGCCAACCAGCCAGACCCTAGGAAGGTGGGTGAGTAAGCTGTGTGTTGACTGACTGTCTGTGGCTGTTTGAATGAAAAATCCTCTGTAATGTTTTGGAAAACTGTCAGTGTGGCTCTCCTGACATGAGCACCATTTTAAAAAATCCAGACACACATATAAGTTGATTAAAATTTGATTTTGGCTTCAGTCATGTCTATTCTCTCGTCTGTGTTGGGCTCTGAGCTCGTGAGAGTGTGGAACAGAATTTCCTATCGATGGAGTTGGACCAGGTTGTGTTGTAAATGCGAAAGAGCGTATGTGCGATACGGAACGGACGAGATTCCCACGGATATTGACGATCCTTTGGAAGTATTCGATGCCACGGATGTCAGTAAGAATGTGATGCGTTTTGTCTTTATATCTTGTGGTTGAAAGGGCAACCTGATTCATTCGAAGAGTATCTGCGGGTCAGAGAACATTGCTTCGATCTGTGGAGAGACTGCGTTTATAAACTTTGGAGATTATGAAGAGAAAGAAGCCGCTTTCTATGGGTGTCTTGTTGGCACGATACCGTGATCCCCTTAAGCCTCCAGTGGAGGGCCAGTTACGGTGCTAAGAAAGCATTGGAAGCAGCTACTCATAAACGAAGAAGACGATAAAAGACTCTCGTCTCGACGAGACTTGTACATAAGCAATCATGCCCAAGAGGAAGATACAACAACGACGACGTGCTGCTAAGCAGAAGAAAACGAACTCAACGGGGTGGTGCCGCATTTCGCCGCAAACCGCGTCTGGTGGATATGATCGCCGACGGGATGAGTATGTTTTTGCCTGGACCATCCCCTTCGTTTGCTGGAGTGGGATTGAAATTGGCTTTACAAGCTGCCAAGGAGATAAAAGACAACGTCAACCATTATCGTCGCAGAGCTAGAACATGAAGCGGTTACGTCGACAACGTCCCTTCTTGGAGAGCATTCTCAACGAGTCCAATCGTTTAAAACGTCAAGAGTTGCTGGAACACGCCAATGCCGATCAGATCAACGCGATCAGCGAGATGACCTTGAATCTCTTAAAGAAGTAAATTCCCGTTCAGCCGTCAACCTTAGACAAACTCAGAAGACATAAAGATGTGTTGCGCGAGTTGGCCAAACGCAAAAATTCCTTGAAGAGAAGGCGAGAACATCTAAAGAAGCGAAACGGTAGCGGATTTTGGAAGGGTTTGAGAGAGTGTTTCGAAGTATGTCGCTAAACACTCGAGACGGATACACGCTAGAAGGCAACGACGTCGTCCCCGAACGCCCCAGAGTCAACAAAGTCAACAAACTGTCACAACTGACGAAGTTATTGCGACAAGCAAACCGAAGAGAAGAACAAGCCAACGAACGAGCGGACTACTGGCATCGAGCTTACCAACGACTCAACCAAGACTATATAGCTCTCCAATTCAAAGATCTCTGTTCAGAATGCAAGCAAGGAAAAGACGGAACAGACCCCGGTGAGACCTATACCCTCTGTACCACTTGCAGTCGAGAAAGGGACACCGTCAAGACTCTGACCCGGAAATTGGAACAGAAGGAAAAGGAGAAGCATTACTGGCAAGAGTGCTACGAAACCTTATTGAGCGAACATTATGACGGAAGAAGCTATGATGGTCCCTACCAGAGAGTTTGAGCGTTTGACAGATTATTGCAAGAGACAGATTTCAGATGGTGCTTTATTGAACAAGGCAGGACGATTGGCGGCCGAGCAACATTTGATCTTAAAAAACCCTAAGATTCCCGATGCCACAGCCGTCAAGATGGTCAAACCGTTGGCTCGAGAACAAGCGCGATTGACTAAACGTATTCGTCTGGGTCCAACCCCCGCTGCAACAGCTCCAACACCCGACGAAGTGGATGAAGGAATGGTCAAAAGTCCGTTGGAAAACATGTTGAGAAAGATCATCAAAGGAACGACACCGAATCGAAAAGCGATACTAGTCACACCAGCCATATCAGGAGCCGTGTCGGCAAAAAAGAAACGTCTCTTACCATCGACGCCAACCATACAAAAGAAACCCCCGCTTCCGGTTTCCCCATTCTGAAGAAAGAAACGAGCGTGGGTAACGGCAAAGGTAAATCCAGTTTGGGACAAGCCATGAAGAAAAGTGCCGCAAAAGGTTTCTTAAAAGCCATCGGTTTAGATCCTAATACGTTTTAAGAAGAACCCAAACGAAAAAAGAAGAAGAAGAAGACCGAAGTCGAACGATTGAAATCTTCAAGCGGTTGGGAAGATTGGGCCGAGAGCAAGAAACTGAAATGAAATCTACAGCGAGATTATGACTCGGACTAGAGACAACAGGACTCAAACTCGAAAGCGCCGTGGACGTGGTTTTGACATTCAAAAGTTGTTGGGCAAGACGGGGATCGAATTTCAGTGGCCCGGCTATCAATACATGGGGCCGGGCACAAAACGCAAGAAGCGCTTGAAGCGCGGCGATCCCGGCGTCAATCGATTGGACAAGATCGCCAAACAGCACGACATCGATTACAGTCGGGCCAGGAATTTGCAAGACAAGTGGAAAGCCGACGCCAAGATGATCAAGGCCATCGACAAGTTACCGGGGAGTAAAACCCTGACCGAAACGATCGTCAAGAGGATTATGCAAGCCAAAAAAAGATTCAAGTTGTCAAAAAAATATTTTATTGTTGTAAACGTTATTGTGGTTGAGTCAAAATTAAACTCTTTGACATCGACGAGTCTGAACAATTTTTTCGAGTCGTTCAAACATGGCACGTGCACACCCCTTTACGTGACGTCATAGCTTCATGGTATAAAAAACACTGTTCATACGTAGAGTACTATAGGGTGCTAGAATGGGGAGCACTTCATTCCTGCGTTACTGAGATAGACCAATTTGATGAGTAGTATTGTTTTTCCCCCTTTTTAAGGTTTTGTTAAGTCTATCGATTCCCTCTTGGAATTGGAAAAAAGGTGTTTTATATCCTTAGAATCTATTGTTGTTATGACTCGTGGTTTACCTCCTGATAGAAGGGACCGTGGGTGGTTGAAGAAAAAAAAATACTCAAAAGGTAGTAAAACAATTAGTTTAACAGCAACACATAAAAGGTAAAGATAATTACAAAATTCTCAAAAAGATCATTAAAAACCTTAGTTTAATAGAAACACGTAATAAGTGTTTTCCAAGCTCTCTTGTTGAAGAAAACAAGTCTCAAAAGAAATTTTCTCTAGAAAAAGTACAAAAAATAGTTTAACAGAAACTCGTATAGGTGTTTGCAAAACTCTCTCGTACCAAATGAAACCGTTGTGCTCACTAAAACATCTACTGCGTCTTTTGTCAAGCTCTAGCACACTGGTTAAATGTCTAATGGAATGGTGGACACACCATCTTCGAGGACTTTCCTCTTAGGGTAAAAGTAGCTAAAGCCAGTCCGATGCTGAGCGTAGGTCAAGACTTTGTTGGCCACCACGCGAAAGCCTCTGTTCTCGCCGGATCGACTTTGCCGCGTCTGCAACACGTTGAGATACACCCCTTTCTGGGGGTCGTTGATTTTCTTGCTGATACCCTTGCAGCTGGCTTTGTTGCTCTCCTTGCCCCAGCAGCAGCAGGTCTTACTATTGAGACCCACAAAACTGCCTCCTTTCCATTCCACTTTGAAAAGGCCTGGTTTGCGTTTGTCGTAGGCGGCGTGCACGGTATGTACTTCATGGGTGAATGCCATAGAGTCGCCTAGTTAACTACTTCATGTAAGCTACATCTTCTGTTCATTAGGGCTTCTGTCAACTAGCAAGCATGTCCCTTCACCTCCACTCACCGTCATTGACCTCAGTTTACCCCCCTTTACCTCCGTTCACCACCGTTTACTTCCGTTCACCTCCGTTTACCTTCGTTCACCTCTGTTCACCTCCATTCACCTTCGTTCACCTCTGTTCACCTCCATTCACCCTAGTTCACCTCCGTTTACCTCTCTTTACCTCCGTTCACCTGCTTTCACCTCCGTTTACCTTCGTTCGTTTCCGTTCACCTCTGTTCACCTTCGTTCACCTCAGTTCACCTCCGTTCACTTCTGTTCACCTCCGTTTACCTTCGTTCACCTCAGTTCACCTCCGTTTACCTCCGTTCACATCCGCTAACTTCCGTTCATCTCCGTTCACCTCCGTTCTCCTTCGTTTACCTTCGTTCACCTCTCTTCACCTCCGTTTACCTCCGTTCACCTCCGTTTACCTTCGTTTACCTCCGTTCACCTCCGTTCACCTTCGTTCACCTCCGTTTACCTCCCTTTACCTCCGTTCAACTCCTTTCACCTCCGTTTACCTTCATTTACCTCCGTTCACCTCCGTTCACCTCCGTTCACCTCCGTTCACCTCCGTTCACCTTCGTTCACCTCAGTTCACCTCCATTCACGTTCGTTCACCTTCTTTCACCTCCGTTCACCTTCGTTTACCTCCGTTCACCTTCGTTTACCTTCGTTCACCTTCGTTCACCTCAGTTGATCTCCGTTCACCTCCGTTTACCTTCGTTCACCTTCGTTCACCTCTGTTCACCTCCGTTCACCTCCGTTTAACTTCGTTCACCTCTGCCGGTTCACCTCCTTTCACCTCCCTTTACCTTCGTTTACCTCCGTTTACCTCCGATCACCTCCTTTCACCTCCGTTCACCTTCGTTCACGTCCGTTCACCTTCGTTCACCTCAGTTCACCTCCGTTCACCTCCGTTCACCTTCTTTCACCTCCGTTCACCTTCGTTCACCTCAGTTCACCTCCGTTTACCTCTCTTTACCTCCGTTCACCTGCTTTCACCTCCGTTTACCTTCGTTCGTTTCCGTTCACCTCTGTTCACCTTCGTTCACCTCAGTTCACCTCCGTTCACTTCTGTTCACCTCCGTTTACCTTCGTTCACCTCAGTTCACCTCCGTTTACCTCCGTTCACATCCGCTAACTTCCGTTCATCTCCGTTCACCTCCGTTCTCCTTCGTTTACCTTCGTTCACCTCTCTTCACCTCCGTTTACCTCCGTTCACCTCCGTTTACCTTCGTTTACCTCCGTTCACCTCCGTTCACCTTCGGTCACCTCCGTTTACCTCCCTTTACCTCCGTTCAACTCCTTTCACCTCCGTTTACCTTCATTTACCTCCGTTCACCTCCGTTCACCTCCGTTCACCTCCGTTCACCTCCGTTCACCTCCATTCACCTTCGTTCACCTTCGTTCACCTCAGTTCACCTCCATTCACCTTCGTTCACCTTCTTTCACCTCCGTTCACCTTCGTTTACCTCCGTTCACCTTCGTTTACCTTCGTTCACCTCAGTTGATCTCCGTTCACCTCCGTTTACCTTCGTTCACCTTCGTTCACCTCTGTTCACCTCCGTTCACCTCCGTTTAACTTCATTCACCTCTGCCGGTTCACCTCCGTTTACCTCCGTTTAACTTCGTTCACCTCTGTCGGTTCTCCGTTCACCTCCGTTTAACTTCGTTCACCTCTGCCGGTTCACCTCCTTTCACCTCCCTTTACCTTCGTTTACCTCCGTTTACCTCCGATCACCTCCTTTCACCTCCGTTCACCTTCGTTCACCTCAGTTCACCTCCGTTCACCTCCGTTCACCTCCTTTCACCTCCGTTCACCTTCGTTCACCTCAGTTCACCTTCGTTCACCTCAGTTCACCTCCGTTCACCTTCGTTCACCTCAGTTCACCTCCGTTCACCTTCGTTCACCTTCTTTCACCTCCGTTCACCTTCGTTCACCTCCGTTCACCTTCGTTCACCTCATTTCCGTTCAACTCCTTTCACCTCCGTTTACCTTCGTTTACGTCCGTTCACCTCCATTCACCTCCGTTCACCTCCTTTCACGTCCGTTCACCTTCGTTCACCTCAGTTCACCTCCGTTCACCTCAGTTCACCTTCGTTTACCTCCGTTCATCTTCGTTTACCTCTGTTCACCTCCGTTCACCTTCGTTTTCAGTTTGGAAGTTGTTAACGAAGTTGAAAAATGCTTGACTGGAGAGGCTCCGGGTGAATCGAGTTCTGAACAAGCATTGAATCCAGAGGTCATAGTAGCTGAAGCAGTCAGTGAACTATGTACGGATTATGTGGCGGGATCTATCATAAATGTTGCTTTAAATCTGCAAGAAATTATGGACAATGTCAATACTCAGAATTACAACAGAGCCTTTAACCCTAGCAGTGTCTTGCACTTATCAAAGTTTTCAGATCTCCTTTCTTTTGATGACGCTATGGAAATTAACAATGATCCAAACATAAATACGCATATTGAGGATCTTGAGAGGCATTTAGCAGGATTTCGGCTCGAGATCGATCATATTAGCAAAGATGGAGACTGTGCCTTCCGTAGTATTATAAGACAAACATTAAAACTTGACTTAAAGGAAAAGAAAGAACTCGAACATCATTTGAGGTCACTTAAATTGTTGTCTGGATGTGAAGATGAGGACACATTTACCCTTCGACAGCTGTTTGTTGAGGAACTACTTAGAGGGGAGGAAGAATATTCGGGATTTCTCTCTGAGACGAGCACACTAAATGATAGAGCAAACGAATTCAAAATACGTGGTGTGTTTGATCGTGAAATTGGTGACTTGACGATGAAAGTTTGCTCTAATGTGCTTAGAATCCCGATCGTGATCATAACTTCAAGCCGCTCCACTCCGGTCGTTCCTTTCGTACCAGATCGGTCTTTATCTAACACACCTATATACATCGCGTTTCATTATTACGGGGCTGGACATTATGATGCAACCAGCAACAAAGGCGATTCAGGTATAATTATGTGGTTCGTTCGCGTTTTGCAAGAGAACTTAAACTGACAGCAAATGAGACAACACTGAAGCAAGTAAAAGGGAAACTGACTTTCGAAGAGGAAAAGTATCGTGCGATCGTTCGACTAACGCACGGAGCTAAAGCAAATCCCTGACGCTCTTGCTGATTTTTAAAATGATTTTATAACATAACTAAAGCAAAGCGCGCGCTCTGTTTGGCTAATTCAGCATCTACTATTTGCCCATGGGTGTATGCTGCTGACTTACTCATAAGGGAGCTTAAGCAACGACGACGATGAGGACGACGCCTAGTAAAAAATAAATTGATATTTTACCAACAAAATTCGCGATTGTCTAGATCTGTTCAGTACACAATTGACTCTAAAAACGTGCTTAAGCTAAATATGCAACGACGGCGTTCAATAGTCCAGTTTCGAATTCGCCATGACCGCTGAATAAAAGCACTGACAACGCATTTGTACAGGGTTAGCCTCGACCTAAAGTAAAATATTCACAAATTCCAGCGAGAAGTTGAGCTGTTTACAGCTCTGTGTATTGTTTAATTTGCAAATTTGTGGCAGTTTCCCGCCGGTATTTATGAATATTTTTCTCAGGTCGAGGCTAACCCTGTACAAATGCGTTGTCAGTGCTTTTATACAGCGGTCATGGCGAATTCGAAACTGGACTATTCCAAATGGAAATACGAAAAATTAGCCGTCGTCGTCCACGTCCTTAGACGACGCAGAACTTGGTCATTTCACGTTGTTGTTTTGCGAAGGACGGCAAAGAAATGTACAAATATTTATAACGCACGTGCACAGCTATTGTTTTGCTCATTAAATCTTTTGTTTAGTGACGTTCTCGTTGCCGTTGTCGTCGTGGTTTGCTTAAATTCCCTATTAATAACTAAAGCAGAGCGCGTACTTTACTAACAGCAGATAGTCAACGGTAATATAGCCAATCAAATTCACGGATTCACAATAGACTACGGTCAAATTTATACGAAAACTCAATACTACACGCTATGGCGTTTACCATTTGTTAAAGATCCCTGCGGCAAATGTGTTGTGGAGTCACCTGAATAGCTGCTCCGTGCTCCGCAATATTTTGGGACAAAGTTTTCTCAAAATTCGTGTTGCATGACGGAAAAAGTGTCAGCGCACATCGGGAGCCAGTGTGTCACTACAACAGGTTCCTGAAACATGTCCCGGCGACGTTTTCACAAATGTGCAAACTCTGCGATTTCATTTTCATCCTTTAATATCGACGAAGGATGAAAGTTGCAGAACACGAAGTAGCTATTCGACTCCACAACAAAAGCAACAGCAAAAGCACATTTTCTGTTGGGACGACGCTGACAATAGCTCAACGATGAAGCAAGTAGCAGTTACTTTTTTCAATCAATTATCAATTTATTTTGGTAAAATAAGTTAATACGAAAGGATTAGTCTTATAGTCATACCTAGGCAACAGAAGGAGGTGACGTGAAAGGGGCAACCAAGGCAACCTGATGCTTTTGTTGCAATCTAGTAATTGGAATGACGTGCATAGAAAGCATGAACTGGTTGTTGTTTTGATGATGCCATGATGCCATTGCTTTATTTTTTTTCGCCTTGTCGTCGTTGTCTTTCAGGCGCTCATTTCGTAAGATTTCATTTTCCTTGAAATGAGAAATTAGCATACGAGTCTTGATTACATTCCACGAAGTTTGGCCGGTATCATCGGTAGGATCACACAACTGGTATTTTCAGATTTCGATATATCCCGGGGTGGGGAGGTGCGGCCCGGCACCTCATACCCTGACCCTGTTTAAGACAAATATCGCTGATTTTCTTACCCTGTTTAAGACAGAATTCCGATTTTTGATACCCTTTTTAAGATGTGAATTGAAAGTTGCGGTAACAAATTGTGTGGCTTTCTTGTTGTGTAATTAATGGAAATTTAATGTGCCTGGTATCAATGCCAAAGTCAACGGAAGTCAATATTAATTTACAAGAGCTTGTAAATTGATAATCGATACCCTGATTAAGACAAAAAATGACAAATTCGATACCCTGTTTAAGACAAAAATCCCAAAAAACATACCCTGGCTGGCTGCACGTCCCCATTAAGCCCTTATAAGGGAGTACCCTCCCCCCCCCCGGGGGTTCATCCCCCATAGCTAGCCACTGACTCTTTAATGGTTTACGATTCTTCATGGTTGCTCCTATCGACTTTAAGTCCTGGCCAAACGGACTCGCAAGTAGATGCAACTTCAAAGCTTTGGTCTACTTGCGACACCGTTTGGCCAGCTCTGTGTGCACTTGCATTGCCTTACGCTCCCTTCGGTAGACATCAAAATTTAATTCGCACGCAAGTCGACCGAAGTTTTTCACGGTTTGGCCTATGCTGCTGGCAGTCGATCTGTTTTCCTTTCGAAACTTCGGCAGGGATTATGGGGCCATGGGGAGAGACGATGTAGCCTAACGGAGAATGGGGCGAGACATTGGCGCAGCACGCTCGAGAAGAAAAACACACTGCAGACTCTTCTTTTTGAGGACATTCACGATTGTCAAAATAATCTATTCAACTCAGTAATTGAAATTAACTTTTTTTGCGGAAGTAACATGAACGGTTGTTCAAACTCTTGCGCCATGTTTACGAATACCAAAGGTGAGCGGGTGTGAACGGAGGTGAAAAAATTAACCTAAAAGAAGGTTGATGGAGACTGACTCGGGTGTAAACGGAAGCAAACGGGGCTGAACGGAGAAAAACGAAGGTAAAAGAAGGGAAAAGGAGGTAAACCAAAGTAAACGGAGGACAAAAGAGGAAAACGGAGGAGAAAGAAGATGATCGGAGGTAAACGCAGGTGAACGGAGGTAAACGATTTTGAACGAAGGTAAACGGAAGTGAACGGAGGTGAACAGAATTAAACGGAGGTAAACGGAGGAGAAACGGAGGTGAACGGAGATGAACAGAAGTAAACGGAGGTTAACGGAAGTGAACGAAAGTAAACGAAGGCAAACGGAAGTAAACGGAGGTAAAAGAGGTAAACGTAGGTAAACGGAGATGATCGGAGGTAAACGAATTTGAACGGAGGAAAACGGAAGTGAACAGAGGTGAACGGAGTTAAGGGGAGGTAAACGGAGGTAAACTATGTTAGACGGAAGTAAACTGAGGTAAAAGGAGGTAAACGAAGGTGAACTGAAGTGAACGGTTGAACGAAAGTAAACGGAGTTGAACGAAGATAGACGGAGGTGAATGGAGGTGAACGGAAGTAGAAGGAGGTAAACTGAAGTGAACGGAGGTGACCGGAGGTAAACGGAGGTAAACGAAGATAGACGGAGGTGAATGGAGGTGAACGGAGGTAGAAGGAGGTAAACGGAAGTCGACGGAGTTAAACGGAGATAGACGGAGATAGACGGAGGTGAACGGAGGTAAACGAAGGTGACAGGAGGTAAACGGAGGTAAACGGAGGTAAACGGAGGTAAACGGAGGTAAACGGAGATAAACGAAGATAGACGAAGGTGAATGGAGGTGAACGGAAGTAGAAGGAGGTAAACTGAAGTGAACGGAGGTGACCGGAGGTAAACGGAGTTAAACGGAGATAAACGAAGATAGACGGAGGTGAATGGAGGTGAACGGAGGTAGAAGGAGGTAAACTGAAGTGAACGGAGGTGACCGGAGGTAAACGGAGGTATACGGAGATAAACGGAGATAGACGAAGGTGTACGTAGGTAAACGAAGGTGACTGGAAGTAAACGGAGGTGAACAGAGGTAAACGAAGATGAACGGAGGTAAACGAAGGTGAACGGAGGTAAACGGAGGTGGACGTACGTAGATAAACGGAGATAGGCGGAGATAGATGGAGATAGACGGAGGTGAATGGAAGTAAACGGAGGTGGACGGAGTTAAACGGAGGTAGAAGGAGGTAAACTGAAGTGAACGGGGGTGACCGGAGGTAAACGGAAACGAACGAAGGTAAACGGAGCTGAGCGGCGGTGAACGGAGGTGAACGGAGGTGAACGGAGGTGAACGGAGGTGAACGGAGGTGAACGGAGGTAAAGGAAGGTACACGGAGGTAAACGGAGGTCAATGACGGTGAGTGGTGGTGAAGGGACATGCTTGCTAATGAACAGAAGATGTAGCTTACATGAAGTAGTTAACTAGGCGACTCTATGGCATTCACCCATGAAGTACATACCGCGTGCACGTGCTCCGACGTGTCGTGGCGAGGAAACCACTGGTGCTGGATGGCGGCAAACTCGGCCCTCTAATCGGGCTTGACCAACTCTTCCAGCGTGTCGCCAGCCAGAGACATGTAGGCGGAATCAGTATCCATTTCCAGTTACTGAAAGTCTCTCCTATCCAGAAAGGCGTCGATGCAATGGTAATAGAATTCCAGCATGCGTAGCTTGGCGTAGGTGAAGACGAAGAAACCCGATCTGGATGGACAAGTCGTACTTGATCTTCTTCTTGTACATCTTGAGCTCAAACTCAAGCTCCTATAAGCCTGGTGGTTTCTTGCGGTCTCCTCGCCTAACAGTTTGCTGTATATTATTATTGTTATTATTATTATTTATTTTATTATTATTATTATTTTTAATTTGTTGTAATATAAAGGCAAATAAATGATAAAGAAAACACCTGCTCGCTCAATTCTTCCAAATCGTGAAATAAGAAACTGCTGATGGCACGGGCCACTTTACTCTCGTCGTGCTCGTACCTGACCTCCTGGTGATGGGCCACGTCCATCATGAAGCGACCAAATCCCGCATTGCTCACCAGCTTGGCCGTCTTCTCCCAGAATCTTTTGGTTCGGGTCCGCGTCGGCGGCGCGACGGGACGTGGACACAAAGTCGTCGAAAGGTTCGAGCCAGGGATGGGAGCGCCACTGGACGGCTCGGTGCACGCGACTCACCACCAATCCTTGGTCCAGATAGAATTTCAGCAAGGGTGTGCCCAGCAAGATCTTGTCACCCTTGTAGGAGCCAATCAGAGCACGTCGGGGCGTTGTCATGATGTCGTGCTGCTCGGCGAAGGCGTGCATGTGCTGACCCACCTGCAATCGCTCGATCTGCACGTTTTTAAAAATGGGCGTCATTTCGCTAAACTTGTCTCGGAGGTGCGGAGGAGTTTCGATGTCCACTTCCAGGGCCCCAAAGAAGGTGCCTTCCTGCACGCGTCGAAGGAGCTGGGCCTGCGTCTGCTTCCTCTCGCTGCGACCGGGAAAGTGCTGGTTGAGAAATGTCTCCATGTCTTTCTGCTTGTCGGCCCATTTTTGATGATACCACTGACATTCTCTGGTTGACACCACCGTCAGGTCAGGAATACTCTCCAGGTATTGCCTCTTCTCCTCCGTTCTCTTCTCCCGTTTCCGCATGAGCTTCAAGAACTCGATGGACTGGGGCTAGTCTGGATCTGCGTCGACGCTGGTGAACTTCTTAGTGGTCAACCAACATCGATGGCCGTGCCAGTAACAGCCGTAAACTCGTAAGCGGTCTGGCTGGCAACATCGTAGCCATCCACCGGCAATTGTCTGGGCCCAATGCGTTTCTCTCCCTGATCGAGCCGGGTGCAAAACTGGGTGAGACCGCGGCCCACCCAGGCCAGCCACTCGTCCGCCGCATGCCAGTACTTGGTCGGTTTTCAGGTCATCTCCACAGGGGATCCAGGTGTTGAACAGACCCACGGGCATGGGCTGACTCAAGGCCCACAAGTACAGGGCATTGGCGTTGTAGCCGACGACTCTTTGCACGGGTCGGGTGACCTCGCCGTACTGGCTCTGGCGGATCTTGGTCTGGCCTTTCTCGGCGTGGCGGTGGAAGATGATGGCGAGTCCGCCTACCATGTTATCTTTGAAGAGCTGGTACAGGTCTTCGGTGTGAAAACTGGAGAGGTGTAAGCCCTGCGGAATGAAGGACATTTTGAATTTGAAGGCCAGACCGGGTAGACTGATGGCTTCCTTCAGCATGTCGATGCCGTACCGGCGCTAAAACTGGCCCATCTTGTCCAAAGCTTCCAGGAATGGCACTACGTCCAGGTTATTGTACCAGACCAAAAAGTCCTGGAGGGTTCGCATGCCTTTCTCGGCCCAGACTCTCTGGCAGATGGCGTAATCTTCTTCGCTCAACTCGCTCTTCCTAAACCAAGACTTAAACGCCTCTCGTGGTGGTAATCTAGGTTCCTCCACCTGAATGAGCGACCGGACATGTTCGTAGGCGAAGAACCCTTTCTCCCCCTGACACTGGTAGGCTTTGAGGAAGGCGCCATAGCTGGTGCCTGCCGCCACGAAGTTGGAGATGTTCAGGAACTTGAGACCGCTGGTTCTGAGGGCCAGGTAGGCGTGGTGGTGTTTGATGACCGGATCAATGCCCGAGCGATGGACCAAGTGGGGAACCAGGATATCTTTCAGCACGTTCAGATCGTATTTGCCCGAGTCGAAACCCACCCCGACCAGTTCGGTGAGGTGGCGATGCAAGTCGGTCAGCAGTCGTTTCCTTTTTTTCAGTAAACGGTTCGTTGATTAGACAGGAGCAGCTGGCAAAGCTATCGGCCGTCGTTCCGGCAACTGAAGATCGACTCGACGATAAAGCGAGAAACCGTCTTCCTCTTCTAGGTCGTCGTCGTCGATGAAAGCTCGATCTTCTTCCGTTTCTTCGTCCTCCTCCTCCTCGCTTTCGTCATCGTCACTGTTCTCATCGAAACCGGTACTCTCCCCACTCTCCTCTTGCTCGGGCACGCTGATTGGCGAAGGCAGCGGCGACGGCAGTTGATAGGAGAGTCCCCAGGTTTCTTCTAATCGGTTTAAGAGTGGCACAGAACGTTGCAGTTCCAACTCGCCGGCTTGCTCGGCGATTCCTTCCAAGTGCTCCACAAAGGTTGTCACGGTCTGGAGCGCTGCCTCTCTACCCTCCCCCTCCCACGAAACATTGGGGCTCCTCGTAACCCGGGACGTTGCTGGCATCGCTGACAAGGAAAGCATCGACTGTATTTGGCCAGGTGCTTGACGTAACTGAAATGGTCATTGAACAGGCCTGGCTCTCTCGTTTGGATGGAATGTCCGTCGGCCGGTGGACCAGCTCCACGTTCCATCTTCCCCCAAAGCATAGACAAACGTGTGCATGCCAACGAGTTTATCCAGCGCGAGTAAATCTTTCAAACGCACGCCCGCAAGACTCCCGGGATGCTCCAGCGTAGCCAAGTAGGTAGAGGCTAAGTCTTGGGTCTTGTCTAGCCAAATGTTTCAAACCGCAACCCTGGTTATCGCGCCAAGCATCGAAAATAGCATAAGTGGTCTGAAGGGGACGTTACAACTGGCCAGTCCACCTGTCTTTTTCCATGCGAATCAGCCCTCGATTGTCGATCAGCCACGGGGCAAACTCGGCCCGCGATCTTCGCCACGCCCCACAGGTCTGTCCTCCATAGGGTCCAGGTGGAGGATGCACGTTGGTGAGCAAGGCGATCCGCCACTTGCTGTTGGGCTTCTGTGTACTGTCTGAACGTTACTCGAGCCAATCCGGGTCTCCCCCACGCGCTGCAGCACTCTCTGTACATCAGCTTCGTCCGCCACCACCAGCGGCCGGTTCCCCCGACCCTCACCCATTTGCGAGGCGTAAGTAACATCCCCGCTTCTACTCCCGTTTCGACGTTGTTCAAAAAATAAAGCCAAAATGACCGGTTGTTTCAAAGAAGCTTGAAGCGCATTTTTTTTTGGGCGCGTGACGATGGCCCGCAGCATTTCCCTACTGTCACTAGCCGCCTCCCAGTCGCTGAGTGTGCATTTAGGACGCACTTTCCAACCCGGTTGGTGTTGAACGAGCTACCACATCAGCCGGGAACACCGCTCATGGCTCGGCGTGCAAAGCGGAGCTAGTCGCGCCAATGGGCCTGGCAGTGAACATGTTGCCAGTAATGAGGTGGTGGCTTGGGTGGGTCCCTCAGGTGTTCTTCCAAATGGCCATGGTTGTAGAGAATCTCTTCTGACAAATGGTGGCAGGGGTAGCTAGCCGGTGCTTCGTACTCCTAAGTCACCATGTTTTACTGATGTGATGCTTCCTTAAGTGTCTTTTCTGTAAAAGCGTCGGTCGCACACTTTAGAAGAAAAGCGCCAGATTGACGATGAACGGTTCTCGTCGGTCCCTCTTCAGCGCTTTCTGGCTAGCGAAGCTCTTGCGCAGACGTCGCACACGGGCGTTTCTCCATGCTTCTCGGGAGGAGGAGAAGGCGGCGGTGGCGGCGAGCAACCGTCGCGTCCGTCGAAAAACCAAGTAAATCGCGGGGTACCTCACACCGGTCGTGCACTTTCATGTGTCTTCCAGGTGGTCTTTCCTGTAAAAGCTGTGGCTGCATACTTGACAACGAAAAACGGGCCGATTGCGATGGACGGATTTCTCGATGTGTCTTCAGACTCCTTGAGTAGAAAAAACTCCGGTTGCAAGATCACAAATATACATGTCTGACTCTGAGGGGTGAGCGGCGACCACCTTTATACGAGCCAGGGATGACGTGACCAAAAAAGGGGTGTGCACTGCGCATGTATCCAACACCCTATATTGACATGCCTTTCTTTTTCCATCACCAGGTGTGCGGTAACCGAGAGACGACTGGAAAACAAGTCATCGAGACGCGAACACAAGATAAAAAAGTCATTGTCGATGAAAAAACAATAAAAAAGGCATAGAACGATGTGGTCTCTCGAATGTGATTTCTTTAGTCCCAAAAAAAAATCTGCGCGACAACGCACGCGCCCAAGGTCCAAGGTCAACTAAACGACCCCCCACTTTTTCGGGTTGTTTTTCTAAAAGCGCATGCAACATGACCCCCTACTTTTTCGAGTGGTTTCTAAAGCGCGCGCGCGCAACAGAAGCCACCGACTTTTTTTTCGGGTTGTTTTTTCTTTTAGGCGCGCGCGCAGGCAAGGTCAGCCGCGAAACTCAGCCTTCCTTAGGGCCGAGAGGGTTATTTCGTGTGGTGGTTAAGGCCTTAGGGTTTGAGGGTTAGGGTTAGGGCCTTAGGGTTAGGGTTAAGGCCTTAGGGTTAGGGCTTAGTGGTGCTAGATTTACCTCATCAAGGGGTGATGGAGGGGTTAAGGCGGTTTGACGTCTTATTTTCTCGCACTTTTATTGGCGGTCATCTTGGGTGGCGGGGCGGGCGGGTATATTCCAGAACCTGCCATACTTACTGACCATGATGCAAAATTCTCATAAGTACACATCTCTAAAGCTTTTCTTGTAAAGTATCATTAAAATGTACTAGATTGTATACATTTTGTAAGTACTTTTAGACTGTAAACAAGGGTTGTTATGGGTGTTGCTATGTTGAGATATAGCTGTCAGTTGTGCGAATTTCTTAATTTAAACGTACATCAAGGAGTAATTACAGCAAAATCGTTCAAAATACGATTAACAATTGGTCAGGGATCGTAAATCTCATGTTCCGAAAAAATGTTTTTTTTGGGGAAACATTTAAATGTCAGAGTATAAGACCACTTAACTAGGTCTGTTTATTTTTTTTATTTACTTTTCCATTGTCATTACTTTCCTTATTTGGTATTAGTCCTTCGCGGTTAAATTTTAATAAACAATTATTGGATAAGGTTGAGCATGATATCATGAATTATCAAAACCGAGGTCTGTGTTATCTGCCGAAGCGAAGGCTGAGGCAGATAACACAGACACGAGGTTTTGATAATTCATGATATCATGCGAAAACCGAATTCAATAATTGTTTTATTATACATTTTTCACATAATTCATCCTCAGAAACAGAAGCAAAGCGTTCAGCCATTTTGTTTCTGAGGAGACACTCCACGGGGCTTAGTAACCAGGCAGACGTTGAACTTGAATGATAAATGCAATATCTGCAGCAGATATTGCATTTTAGATGTCAAGTTCACAAGCTATTGTGAATTGATTGAATGCTCTCGACCAATCAGATTTTCATAGTGAGTCCTGATGTATACTACATTGTGGTTTTAGGTAACCGTTTAACTATCTAAAGATGTATGTTGCGATGCATGCGAAACGTCACGTTCATATAAAGGATAGTTTTTTTTACAACATAACGTTTTTGGTCTCGTTATGTTTATAACCGCAGTGTCTGTTTGCTAATTTTTAACTCATGGGATGAGTTTATTGTGGAAAGGACGGCAGCTTTTTGTCAACGACTCGGCTTTGTTCCATCCAGGGACTAAGCAAGCTTGTCGATGTGTTTAAAGATATGTTTTCCTCAAGTTTTGATTATTTCCTCATTTACTCGATAAGCATATAAATTATAAGCGACCAAAGTGAACTGTATTTTGGTTATCAGAAAACAATTCACTGACGGGAACACACTGCCGTGAACACGGACTCTATTTCGCATTTCGCATTCAAAACTAGGCAAGCAATTTTTTTTCATGAAAGTTGGAGTTAACAAACACTGAACCGGTTTTGCGAAGTCGAATAATGCGATCTTCCAAGGCAGAGTCTTTGCGAGCTTAAAAATGCCGAATGAAACATCATTTAGGATGTCTTGATTGCTTCACCAGAAAAAGTAGCATGCTAAATACAGGCTCCTATTATCCCTTGCGGCTAGGGGACATCCACCGCACTCCCAGCGCAGTTTTATAAAAATGAATATAAATAAATTTCCTAAAGCCTCCCAAGTAGGTTTCAGAGCAGTACGAATTCACAGATTAATTCCAAAAAACCGGCCAGGATTTCTTTTTCTAAGAAGTGTGGGAAGGCAACGATCTCGGGGGCCAAGGCGGGCATTTCCCCTTTTCTTCGTCCCCACCCGGGGCATAAAGACAGCTAAGTGTCCCCACCCGGGGAATGTTAAACGTAAACAGGAAAGCATTTTTTGCGGTCTTACCTTCATTGTTTTTCTAGCATTTCTTTTTTACTGGGGGAGGGGGGGGAGGGCGTAGGTCTTTTCAATCCGATATGCTGCTCATCTTTAACATGGTTGGCCATGATTTTCCTGCGGGACAGTTGTGTATGTGCGCAGTTTCCTTATCGCGGCAGCGACATGATATTCTGGATTTTTCCTATTGTCCCTTGTCACGCGTTTTGCATGTGACATTGGCCAATGGGCAAAGATTTGGATTTGAGTTTCATCTGAGGTCATCACCATCTGCATTTAGTGGGTCTGTGATTATCAGTCGACCAGCTGATTACTTCACAACTTGCTACACCGTGCTGACGAGACCCAACAAGGTCGAAACAGCTGTCCACGGTTGCAATTCTTGGCTTTCAGTTTGGACTCTATCATGTCGTTGCCTCGTTAAGCCTTCTACGTAATATTCAACAACTCGTGCTTCGGGTTTCATCAGGTTTCCCAAACGCGAGAACCATTGAAAACCACGAGGCCGCAGGACGCCAGTGGTTTTATTGTTTTCCGATGAGGCGTTTGAAAATCTGATGAAACCCGAAGCACGAGTTTTTTTGAAATTACTTCTCCAAACAAAGAAAAAATAGTATTACAATTATCCATTTGAATAAGATTTCCCAATCCACTATTATATTATGTGATAGTCAGGGAGCATATGTCATAAAATAAATTTCCGTGGGATTTTTATGATGAAAGCAAACCACCTATCTAGACGTGTTAAGGGAAACCTGAGGAACACAAAACATGTTGTCGGCAATTTTGTGAGCTGCACCGTCGGCCGCTATGGGAGGTCTATTTTTAGACCTATCTGGCTCAACATGGTATCGAGGCTCGAATATAAAATGGAGTGTAAATACAATTAACTATAATAAATTTCCACAAAAATACTAGAAATCTTTAATATAGTCTATCTAATACATATCCACAGAGTTAAGTACTAACTACTGATCACGTGATCAACACTGCACGAAAGTGAGGTTGGTCATTTGCTGTCAAAGACATCAGTTTTGGTATGGAAAATTAATCATAGAGTTAAATTTATCAAAGAGAAAAATATTTCATGTTTAAAAACTATGTTCAAATCAATAGTTCATTGAAATCAGGAAAAACAATGATTTTGGTCAGCGGTCACTTTCATCATTTGAGTGGTCTGCCATGTTGGATTTACAGACCATCTAGAGCGACATGTTTTGTGGTACAACAATAAAAGCAAGTGACACACTCGAACACGTACCAACCCACGGTCTGGCCAGTACCTAAAGCTTGCGCATGCGTACCTAACGCATGTGGTGTTAAGAAGACATGGAAACGGATTCTGGTTCAAAAACAAACGATCCTGAGGCCCAAGGGTTAGATTTACATTTATGTATTATTTGTCAAAGGAAGAAAAGCGAAAATCTACTTGAAAAGCCCGAAGCTCACGTAAAAGTTCGACTATCGATCGAGGAATGGAGTAAACACGGCAATCTTCAGTACACAAAAGCGTGGAATAACTGTCAAAGAGCTTGAGGATGGGCAAGCATCATGGCATGGATCATGTTATAAAGAGGCAGTATACGTACATGCTGGGATGCTTAAACGAGCAAGAGAAACGTAAGAGAGGCGCGCAGCTCGAAGGCCCCAATGAGTCCAGGCGAAAATCACGACTAGATTCATCAGTAGAAATTCCTCAACTAACCCGTTCGAAAACGTCTCCATAAAATAAGAATGATGGTCTGTTTTTTCTGCGATGGCCCACCTGGTCATCGTAAGAACCTGCATAATATCAGTACCTTCTGCTGGTGAGTCCCTTTGCAATACCATTGGGATGTCAGGGAATGATAAGCTCTCGGTTAAACTCAACACATCAATTGCTCCAGATGATGCTCATTCGATAGATATAAAGTACCACAAAAACTGCTGGGCAATTCATGAATCGCATGTTTTACGAAAAGAAACATCTGAATCATCATCTGAGAAGTTGGCTGGTAAGATTATAGCACAAATAGAATTCCTGACAATGACGGAGATGAATTGAAGGAGTGGAAAAGTGGTGACTATGTCCGAATTACATACTAGAATCTAACAATGTGGAAAATCCGAGGGGCGGACGAAAGGCCTTGAAGCAGTTACTACTTCGAGAGATACCAGAGATAGAGTTTCATGCACCTAAACGTGTCAATGAGTCCGAACGAGTCAGTATCAAGAGGACAAGAGATCAAGCAATTCAGATGGCTGAGGGTCAGACCGCAACATAGACGCCGATATGAAAGCTCTGTTTGATGCCACCGCAACAATTAGGAAAACTATCACCAAATGTAGGAAGTGGAAGTTTACAGGTTCACTAAAAAACCTGCCCGATGAGAACGTACCAGCAGAGCTTTTCAGTTTGTTTTTATAGATGGATTATACAAGGCCCAAGACATGAGCTTTCTGCTGGAAAGAAATCTGAGGAAGTGTACAATCGCGCAACGGCTCTATCCCAGACCACTGTGTCGATGTGTTTAACTGAGAGGCAAGTCAAAATCGAGAAGTCCCATGTTGTAAGATCCTCGTCGGAAATACCGCTGCAGTTAGCCGTTGGAATAGCTGTACATCAGGCCGTGAGAAGCAAGCAGCTCATAGCCATGCTACATGATTTGGAATGTCAGTGGACTACAACAGTATCCTGAGAGTAGAGGCCCAAATCGAAGCTGGCGTTTTAAAGCGCATGGAGCTGAATAATGCTCTATATATACACCCTGATGTAGTTTTTGGTAGGCACGTCTTTTTTGCGGTCGATAATGTGGATTTCGCAGAGGACACTCCTGATGGCAAGAATACCTTCCACGGCACAGCGATGGCAATTTACCAAAGGCAGGAGCCAGGCGATGTAGCACCAGAACTGACCGTGGATCCCGTTGGTCAGAGTCGCCGTTCAATCAGACAGCTTCCTGAGTCTGTGACAACCTTGCTAGATTGCCCTGCGCCTCCCGGAAAGCCTATTGGTCCCAACTTCCCCAAGTTTGGTTTGTGTACCGAAGACCAACGTCCATCGTACATCAAGAACCAAGATTTCACATGGCTTCTCGGACGCAGTTTGACCAGGACGATCACCAATGGAGAAACTGAAGACGGTCAGCCCCCTAGTACCGACATCCCAGTATGGTCTGGCTATAAATGGTGGAACAGAGAATTAGCTCTGAGGTGTAAATTAAAGTGCTAATTGAACCCATGAATAACCCACTGGGCGTTAGCCCTAGTAAAGGGAATCAGGGAACCACACGAGGTAAAGAAAAAATCTTTTGACCTCGGTGGGAATCGAACTCACGACCTCCGAATTAGATCTACCGTTACTCTGCCGACTGAGCTACGAAGTCGGACAGAGAAAGTCGGGACCATTTAGGTTGTGAATTGCGGCAAAGAGAAAGTAAGGGTACATATGAATGTTGTCCCGCGTAGCACTATGAACACAAATGGTGGAACAGAGAATTAACTCTAAAGTGGCAGTTTTCCTTCTGGCTATAACTCTCCTATCAGTAGTCCCATGTCGTTGACACGAGTTGGCAACCCTCCCCTGATCGCTGCACCAGCACGCGAGTGGCAGACTCTGCTTACCATTCTGACGACAGTTGTAGGACAGAACAGGAGGACTGTGATATCGCTTGACATGGGACTGTATCAACCGGCAAAGAAGATGCAGATGACCCGTCAAGATCTTAGGCAAATAATACTTCGTCCTGGTGAGCTACACATCGTGATGGCCCAACTTCGCACAATCGGTGCATTCATCGAGAATAGCGCTATAGCGGGCTGGACAAGTGCTGGGTCGAGTCGGATCTCTATGGGCCCTCCACTGTGAAGCAGCTAGATTCTCGGTGGGAACCATATGAAGAGAGGAGAAGCAGCGCACACGGTTACATTACAAGCTCTGTTCAGCCTCTACCAGGAAGCGTTCTTTGTGAGGCACCCAGGCCAGTGTGCGCACGATTATCGAGAAGTCGGCTAACCAGTTAAGCGATGTGTGTAAAAAAGGTGACAAACATATCGCATAGCTAAGGCCGTTCCAAACGTTGAGCCAACGTCGTGACGAACCTAATTCCATTGATTGTCAGTTTCCATTTGATTGTATTTACACTCATTTTAGATTCGAGCCTCGAGTCCACGTAGAGCCATATGGGCCAAAAATAGACCCCCATAGCGGCCGCCGGTGAGGTTACAAACATTGCGACAACACTGTGTGTGTTCCTTAGGGTCCTCTTAAACCACATTTCTAGGTAGGTGGTTTTTGCTTTCACCATAAAAATCCCGGCGGGAATACATATGGCTCCCCCTGAACTATGAGACGTGAAATGTGCATGATCATCCAAACCAATGTGCATGATGTACATGAACCCTAGCACCTAAATTGCTACGCGCTGGACAATTTTTGAATCTTCATCAAACTGATGTCACGTTTTAAACTATTGCCTTAGGCCATCGAAGCGTGAATAAAAAAATAAACCAAACAAGCGGTTATAAACATTGTATTCCAACGCATTTTTGTAGATAATTGACGTTTCGTTATGCTAGTCAACATACATTTTCAAAGTGACCGTTACAAATTTTTTGAAAACACTATATATATCGTAAAACAATAGAGGTCTGGAACCAGACTGAGAAAAAGGATCTGCAGCAGTGCGTATGTTATACCCTAGCTGCTTTGTTCAGTTTCGAGCGAACACGTTGCATCACAGAGCAAAATGGCAAAGTGCAGATTAGACCTACATAAAAACTAGCGAGAAGAGGACAAAGGTGTGTGGCCAGCCAAAATTAGGCCTTTTGCAACAGTGGTCACGTGACCGATAATTTCTAAACTTTTAGCTACAGCAAA